>PVIC010054030.1:0-11663 GCA_004025085.1 Thryonomys swinderianus
AAAAAAATGAGGAAAAGTCATTATCATAAAATATTTACGCATCTTCTGGCGCAAACAAAATGGAACTCTTGTTTTGCTAATTTGTGTTTTACTAACATGACTATTTTTGGCTCTATTCAAAATATGGTGCTTCAAGAGTCATTTACAGTTTAGATTCAGAACCAAATAATCGAAAAATATGGGATAGCAAAATGCCAACCAGGGCATCCATCACTGACATCCTCTCCATTATGTTTAGCGAACAGACATTTTACTGAAATTATACCACCCACTGGGCTGAGGTTTTAGCTCAGTGGTTCCAGCACTTGCCTCACAAGCACAAGTCCCAAGTTCGATCCATGGTACCAAAAGAAAGAAGGAGAGAAGTTTTATCACCCACAGTGAAAAAGGAAAGGATAACATGACAGTGGAAAGTGTGTTATTCAAAGAAAGACAATAATGCAAAAAAAAGATTCAGGTGCCGGGTGTGGTGGCTCGCGCCTGTCATCCCAGTACTCAGGAGGCAGAGACAGGATTGCTGAGTTTGAGGCTTGCCTGGGCTACACAGTGAGCTCAGGGCCAGCTGAAACTACAAAGCAAGACCCAGTCTCAAAAAAAAAAAAAAAGATTCAGAAAGAGACTAGATACCACTGTCCAGATTGCAAAATTCTCCTGTGTACTGTATGTTTTGATACACCATACACAAAAATGTCATATTTAATTTCCTGTTCTCTTATAAAATTAACAAAAAATATGCACTTTTTGGTTCTCCTGGATCTAAATAACTGCACTGTCACATGGTTACTGACACAGTAAGAAGGCCCTCAGCAGGTGCTGCTCCTCCCTCTCAGACTTCCCAGCTTTGAGAATCACAGGAAAAGTTAAACTTCTATTGTTTATCTATGTACTGTACTTTGAGACAAGCTTTCTTTCACTCAGGCAATCTTCCTGCCTCAGCCTCCTGAGTGCCAGTTTTACGGGCATGGACCATCATGCCTGGCTCTGTTGTTCACAAGGTACCCAATCTGTGGTATTCTCTCACACAAAATGGAAAGTTCATGGAAGTCAGTGTGCCCTGTCCTGAGAAAGCCCTGCAAGGTGATAAGGAAAGGCAAGACGTGTCTGGCAGGCACAGGTGTAACTTTAAACACCTTTGTCTCCCAAGAGAATATATTACACCACAAATTTTAACAGAGTGAAGTCTTCTTTCTTTCTCCCTGTTTCCCTTCCTTTCTTCCTTCTTTCCTTCTTTTACACTATGATGGATCAAACCCAGGAGTGATCTATCCCTGAGCTCTGCCCCCTGGGCCTCATGCTCAGGCAGGTTGTGACCTTCTCTCTCCACCTCCTGAGCAGATGGGCCCATAGGTGTGCACCTCTGCACCCGGCAGACAAAGTCTCATCATGTCTTATCACTGGTGAGTGTCTTCTTTGTTCAAATTTATTGTGTCTTTTCCGTTCAGACAGGACTAATAGGCAGGTGAACATTTCAGGGGGTTTTCAGATAAAAGCCAAAGAGCTTCTGATGAAACCAATAGCTTCTTTCTTGATGTTTTAGCACCATATCCAGACCTTCCACAGGCCGGTTAGTTAGCAGTGACGTCATCTTCCCAATAAGGCACAGCAAAACCCAAATCATTTGTCATTTTAGGTTACAAAAAAATCCTTCTGTTGAAGGGTGATTCTCGGCTACAGAATGAGAACATCCTCATGTGATTAAGTATGTTCTAGCTAACACATCTGCAATGCCAGCACTCTAGAGGCTGAGGCAAGAAGACCACTCAAGAGTTTGAAACCAGCCTGGGCTCATAGTGAGCTCAAGACCAGCCTGACCTACACGGTTCGACATTGTCTCAAAAAGCAAACAACCCTCAAACAAATATCTTGACCTAATTTTTTTGTTTATAAAAAGTTGTGATGGCCAGAGACTTAGCTCAGTGGTTCCAGTGCCTGCCTCGCAAGCGCAAGGTCCTGGGTTCAATCCCCGGTAACCACATACAATGCTGGGCATGGTGATTCACGCCTGTAATCCAGCACTCAGGAGGCAGAGACAGGAGGATTGCTGAGTTCGAGGCTTGCCTGGGCTACATAGTGAGCTCAGGGCCAGCCTGAACTACACAGTGAGACACTGTCTCAAAAAAAAAAAAAAAAGCTGTGACGACAGAGAATTCCATTATAGCACCTTTCACTCTTCCCCAACTGTTGTCTTTCCTAAATTATTTTATTCTCATCTCTCTCTCTCTCTCTCTCACCCACAGACAATTTTTCTCTTGAATCGTTTGCAAGTAAGTTTCAGAAATGATATACTTTCCTAGTTTACTAGAAATCAATCAACCAGATGGATTCAGGGAGCGATGTAGGGTGAAGTAACTGCAATGACAGGCGCACAGCTATGTGTGTGCTCACTGTCAGACTTCTTCCAACTTTATTGCACGTTTGAAAGTTTTCAAAATAAAATATTAGGGGAAATTATAAAATCAACACTGATACAACACAATTATGTGTAGCACTTATTCAGATTCTGCCAATGTCCTCTGAGTCAAAGAAAATCCAAGATCACACCTCATGAATTATCTGATTCTACCTTGTTTTCCCTGTTTCTGATGGGGCTTCAAAGGAAACCAGCTACTCTGACTACTCATCAGAGAGCCCAGGGATTGACCAAAAATATGAGAATATCTAGAACTTCATTGTATCTGGCTTTTTAAATGTTCAGTCCTTTTGGGGATAGATATATCTACAAAATTGTTTGAATTGAATTTTAAAATTAAAATTCCATTAGAGTGCTCTGTAAACACCCAAACACAGTGGCACAAGATGTGTTTTTGTAGTAAAATGTACCTTGGGGAGAAAGTGCCCTGGGTGGAAAAATTCAGCTGCAGATAATCTATGACGCAGATATTATGCGCCAGCTACGTGAAAGCTGACAATACCTGGGACTTGGAGTATCATTCCAGTGCTTTATGATTCCCTGCAAAAACAGGTGTCATGGTTATTTTTGTTAGCGTGCCTATTTTTGGCTCTTTAAAATAAAAGGGAGGGAAACAAGGAGGCTTTCTTTCATTCTTAGAATAAAAATTTGAGCTTTAGCTACTTTTCTCTACCCTGCCTGCCCTGCAAGTTTATGTGGGAAACTGTCTCCATATTGAATGGCTGACTGCCTTTTATAATCTGAATTTAAAAATGCAAAAAAAATCCTTTAAAGTCAAACAGTGGAATTAACATATGAGCAGAACTCCTGTGGGCATTTAAATCCGTAATTAAAAAACCTAAGACACGTTGGCTTGGCAATCGTTATTGTCTAACGTGCACAGATAGCCAAAAGGTACTGAAATGCGACATTCTGTCCCACATGACTCAGGCAGCAGAGCCGGCCTCGCGAAGAATGCTGAAAAGGCCTCACCGCTTTAACTGCCTGGCCCACCGATGGCCTTCCCCAGCCCTGAGAAATGCCTACAGGTCCTGCAGAGAGACTGCTGCCTGGAACTCAGAGACCTGCTTTGGCTAGCACGCTCCATTTCTGTGCAGGAAAAGGCATCCTGAAAAACTAAGTCAGAGAGCAGAAGCACACGTGCACACACACAGGCAAATCATCATTCCTATCTGATGCGTAGCACACAGCACAGCAATCTAGCTACGAGCCTCCCGGATTATAAATAGGCTGCCAATCCAAGCAGCAGCTGTCTCACATCACTCTGCTTTTTTCTCTGATTTTACTATATTTCAAATATGACACACTGATTTCTATAAGTTTTCTCTGTGCTAACAGGTAGGACAAGTGCAGGCCAAGAAAATTTGTTTTTAAGATTATTTGCATCAAACCATATTCCATGCTAATCTACCATTGTTTACCTTATTTATACATGTATAAGGGGTTTAACAGGTTTGCACTCTTGCATTTTCTGTTATAAATTAAGCCCTCAGTATTATAATTCTGCACTCAATTGCAGCCAACCAAGAAATTGCCTTTATAAAGGCAACTGAGCACCCTGCCCTTTCTGGGCTTGGAAAACAGTACCACCTACACCTGAGTGCAGACGCCTGCACAGGAAACACAAAACACAATGCAATTTGATTAAGTCTTTAATGCATACAACTCCTTCTCAAGAATGAAGGAAACCAATCAACTAAATGCACTGCTTAGGATCTTTAAAATACTCAAGTGCTAAAGACATTCCCTATTCACCTTCCATCACAGGAGGACTAACTGCCAAAGCTTGGCGGGACCCCCTTTGTTCCCACATTGAAAAGCTACCTTCCCAGCATCACTATGAGTGGATATCTTTTAAAGACCGATTCCTACCTTCTCTTTATCCCATTTTCAACATGTAATTCACATTGGGAAGATATTTAATAAGCCAAGTAACTAAAAATACCTTCTTATTTGTAGTAAATACATTAAGAATTTTTATCTGACAACCATAGAAATGTCACACCCTATCAAGATACTCCCTTTACCATGGTTTAGAAAAATCAGTGTCAATTACCATTTTGTGTCTTTGCCAGGAAGAAATTCACTGCATTTCGGCCCAATAATACAATATAATATTTAGTTCAGTTGGCATCATTCAGTAGGCTGGTGGCTATTTCTCTAAATGTTTGTGTTAGAAGTCTCTGGGAATGATTTTTCTTTTCTTTGAAGGATGGACTTGGGAGGTACAAGAAAAAAGTAATTGGGAAAAAATTCATTTGTATCCTTAATTATCTGGAAAACTTCAACTTTTCAAAGAGTTTGTTTGTTGTCAGGATGCAAAATTATTTCAATTTTCAAGTACATGCACTCCCTGTTGTCCGTGAACTTGTAACTGAAAAGTCTTGGTTCTCCTGGAACAAACTCACATTCAATTCTATGAAAGTAATACAGGTTATACATCAAAATGTTAACAGTTAAGTCAGGCACGGTGGTGCACTTGTAATCCCAGCGCTCTGAAGCACTAAGGCAGGACTCAGTCTGGGCAACTTAGTGAGATGCTGTCCTAAGATACAAAATCAAAAGTGCTCAGTATGTGGCTCACTGTGAAGGCCCTGGGCTCAATCTCTAGTAGTGGTGCAGAAAAAAAGTGTTAATCAGGTCGGAGATTTAGCTCAGTGGTTTCAGTGCCTGCCTAGCAAGTGCAAGGTTCTGAGTTCAATCCCAGTAACCACATAGGATGCTGGGCGTGGTGACTGATGCCCACCAGCAATCAGTACCACATACCACAATGGCAGGTGAGGTGGCTCACGCCTGTCATCCCAGCACTCAGGCAGAAGCAGGAGGATTGCTGAGTTCAAGGCTTGCCTGGGCTACATAGTGAGCTCAGGGCCAGCCTGAATTACAAAGCGAGACCCTGTCTCAAAAAAAACAAAAAGTTAACAATAAGTTTATAGGTTTTTTGCTTTGCTGAATTGGCTAAAGGATTTATAAGAAACATATCACTTTCATAATTAAAGTAATAATTATGTACATGTTTTGGAGGAAGAAGGTTTTCACTCTTCAAGCTTTCTGATTTGGTTGTAATTCTCAGCATGTAACTTTAAAGTTGACATGTTAGCCGGGAATGTGGCGCAGCAGTCCAGTGCCTGCATGGCAAGTGTGAGGCCCTGAGTTCAATTCCTAGTACCATAAATAAATAAATAAATAAATAAATAAATAAATAAATAAATAAATAAATAAATAAATAAATAAATATAAATAAAATGTACATGTTAAAATACTTCTTTTCAATTTAAAGGCTGGTCTTTTAAAGTGTTTTAAATTTTTCTTACACTTTAATGTTTACTACTCACCCTGAAGGACTACATGAACAGAGGATGAGTGGAGGTTATTAATGCACTTTCAATCCTACTGGGTTTCTAACCTGAACCAAAAGTCTAATGTTAAGGTAATTATGGTTTATTAATTTACCTTTTAAAACAAAAGATGGCTCGTGGAAGAGTCATATCTTTCATTATGAACAAAACCATGGG
The DNA here is from genome assembly GCA_004025085.1 of Thryonomys swinderianus. NCBI lineage: Eukaryota > Metazoa > Chordata > Mammalia > Rodentia > Thryonomyidae > Thryonomys > Thryonomys swinderianus. The sequence goes on from PVIC010054030.1 coordinate 5,926, forward strand.
GTAAATCAAAGGGTTCACTGAAAAGGTCAATGATGATGAATTTTTGTCCCTGAATTTTTGCATCTCATATTCTGAAAAATTTTTTTTTCACTAACTTTACTTGGCACTGGCTTTCAAAGTCTAATTGCTTGAGTTGCATTTTTCCTCATATAACAGCTTTCCCAAACAATATTCTACCCTACTCTACCCTACCCTGTCCTATCCTATCCTATCCTATCCCATCCCATCCCATCCTATCCTAGAGGTCTGATTAAGTAACTGCCCTACAGTTCCTTCTAAAATTTCTTCACTGTACTCAATGTTATCATTTTAAAAAATATAATCCAAAAAAGTATCAATAAATTCCAGTAGTGTAAAACAACAAATGGCCAACACCATCCCTTCAGTTAGGAGTATCTTGACCCACCTCACCTATCCCACAGCGAGAGTAAATACAACCAAAAGGCAGAAGAAATTAAAAACAAAAAAACTTAAAAGAACATGAGTCCCTAAACTGAGAGGTAAAATGCCTTTTGTATTTATGGAAGTGGTTTTAAAAACCTATTCTTTGGATGGTGTTTATAACTTGATTTGATAATTACCCTTTCTCATTAAATTTATTCTTAAAACTGAAAGGTAACACTATTTTTGGCAAAAATACTGACATATACAATTAATACAGTAGGTTGCTATTCATTACAGTCTTTAGAAAAAAGAATAAACACTAAACAATAGAGCAAAATGCTGACTTTATCTGGAGAACATATTGCTAAGACATTAAAACCTACTGTAGGTTTAGAATCCCAGTTTCTAAAAACAACTATCCAGAGAATATGACCATGTGTATTTTTGGTTTCTATTCTCTGATTTCTTTAAATGGGTATCAAGACAATCAAAAATTATTTTTTCTCTCCATAAACTCTTGTTCCAATCAAGAATTCTTCTTTAATTCTAAGAGGATCTTTTATTTTAACCACATGCCCAAGGATTTTAGTATTTGTCGAACATTATAATCATGTGATTCTTCTTTAAACCAGTGATAACTAAAACCTGCTTTCAATATGAGCTTGTTAAAAAAAATCTCAAAAACAACAATGGGGAAAGTATTCTTTTTCAGCCTAAAATGTATAAATTAGCTACTGTTTTAGTCTAGTCTTTCAAAAATAAATTTCATTTTGTATATTTAAGGTCTCAAACATGATGTCAACACACACACACATACACACGTATGGCTATCATAGTAGAACAAGCTAAGGTATCCATCATCCAAAATGTAATCATTTGGCAAAAACTCAAACAATGCACTACTGTTACCTATGGCCCTTGTGTTGTACATTAGATCTTTCAATTTGTTTGACATGTTGCGTCTTCTGACCTACACCTCTCAATTTCTTGCCTTCCACACATCCCTGGCAATTACTTCTATTTCACATTGCTACATATTTGTCATTAGTCTACTCTCTGAATGTAATTAAAATTTGACTTTTAAACAAATTTAGAAAACTCAAAAACACCTTTTAAAATACTTCTTTACATATTTAAAATAACCACACCATAAAAATAACGAAATCAATTTTCAAAAAGAATAAAGATGTATTATGTATATGTACCAACTCCCCACAAGGAATGTAAACATTATACAGTACAAACGTACAATAAAAAAATCAATTTTCACTATATCTTGAATTTGCATTTAAATAATTTGTTCCCATTCAACGATTTTTTAAAATTTGCAACTTTAATATCATTTCTTCTAAACTACACTGTGTGTGTGTTTCAGAGTTCTCTTTTTTTTTTTTTTTTTTTGCGAAGGGGAGAATGCTGACCAGAGAAAACGCTGACTTATCCATATTTGCTCACCAGTAAAACAGACATTTTTAAACAGCATATAATGCAGTACCATGAGACCATGAGGAGCTAGAGACCAGCAGTGAGTAAAGTTCCCCAAGAAATCTGTGTGTGGAGGAGCAATCAGAAAAGTGATCGTTGCTATTCATTTTTAGCCACCCAGCTAGAAGCCTCAGAATCATGTCCTGTTCTTTCCTCCTCTGCTCTGTGGCCCAGTTTTAATCAATTCCTAACCCTGTTGATTCTATTCTGCAGTTCTGCCCATTCCAACCTCTCCTGTTTATATTTCTTGTCCTTTACCCATGGCACAAATCACCTCTTTAGCTGAACTGCAATATGATTAAAAATGCACCCAACCCCCAGTCTGCCTTTCCTCACAGGGCTGCCAGATTAGTATCAAGAAAACATAGTTCGAGGCCAGAGATTTAGCTCAGTGGTTCCCGTGGCTGCCTAGCAAGCACAAGGTCCCTGGTTTGTTCCCCAGTAACGGCATGCAACAATACCAAACACTGAATGTGGTGACTCACGCCCACCAGCAATCAGTACCACATACCACAGTGCTGGGCGTGGTGGCTCACGCCTGTCATCCCAGCACAGGAGGCATAGACAGGAAGACTGCTGAGTTTGAGGCTTGCCTGGGCTACATAGTGAGCTCAGGGCCAGCTTGAACTACAAAGTGAGACCCTGTCTCAAAAAAAAAAAAAAAAAAAAAGAGTGACTACCAAGCTCATCATAGAGTCCCTCTGGCCACAGCTGTGCTACCAACTCTCTTGGGAAAGGTTTTCATATCACATTACCCCTCCTCCAATTCACACTTATAAAGACACACACATATACATGCACCTACAACTTAAAACCTGTGTGGGAGTCTCACATTACTGTCTCTCTAGACACAGTGATTGTTCTAAGATTTACTGGGTGATGATGGGTACAGGACTGAAGCCACACAAATCAAAGTAATTTCTTGAGGATTTTTAGCATAGAATAAGGCCAGAGAGTATGCTTTTTTTCAGCAGATGACAAAGTGTGGAAACTAAAGAGGCCGACATTCTCTGCTATCTGGAGTTAGTCTACCACAGGAGAAAAAGCAGCTGAAAATATAAGATGAGGGAAAAAGTATCTCAGTAGTTTTCTAGTCTAGAAGGAAATGTGATACTTCTGACATAGCGATACTATGCAGCTGCACTCTCTCTATACCTTACTATCCTTTCAATAAATTCTTCTTTTCTGGCTTGAGCTAGTTTGAGTTCAGTAATTTGAAATCAAAACAGTCCTGACCAAAAATCTCATTTGATGCCTTTCCTAAAGTGGACAGCCAATTGGTTTTATACTATTTTATTAAATAATCCACCTTCTCTACTGAGCCGAACTCTTACCTTTATTATATGTTAAATTCTTATTTAGGAAAGTTGATTTTTTAGTGTATTTCGTTCAGTTCATCTGTTTGCTCCTGCTTCACCAACGCTGACTTTCTAGTATGTTTTGATTCTGGCAGTTACTGAAGACATTACATTACTCTAGAACTGAGACTATCTCCTTGAATAAAAGATGAAGTCTTGACTCTCATAGAGTATAAAAACTAGAAGCAAGAAGTTAAATTTATAATTATGATAAGAAGTAAGGAATGTTGGATTAAAGGGAATAAGGTGTGCTATATGAACACTCAACAGTCAGGCCTGGTATGATCTAGAAAACAGGGAAGCCCTCTCAGAGGAAGAGGTCTGCACAGTGAGACTTGAAGAATGTGTATAAATTCACTGCGGTGGGGAGGGGAGTGGTGCTTCTGAAGGAAGCACAGTATGTTCAAAGGCACAGAAAGATCAGGGTCCATTCAGTTAGTGAGAGGGATCCTGAAAGGACAGAGTTTTCATTGAAAGGGTGGAAAACTGGAAACAGACAGAGATGCAAACAGACTCCTTCAGAAGCCAAGCAAGAGATGATGGTGTGAGGTAAAGCAGTGACTATGGAAAGAAGACAGACTTCAGAGATACTAAACACTAAGACTGGTAGGGCTGGCCTTAACTTTGGAGATAAATGAAATGGAAGAATCAGGACGGCTGTTAGAATCAAAGACAACCTTCAGGTGTCTGGGTTCATCATCACAGCAGGTGGTAAAATTAGTCACAAAGGAATGACATTCGGCATGTCATGGGTAACAGGTTACCGAAGAGAAGAGTCAGTTCGGAACACGGGGAGTCTGGGGCCCTGTGGATCACTGGGGCTGTTCAGTGGGCCAGAAATGTAGCGTTCCTTTTTATTCTTCTTCAGTGTTCCCTTGGCTGCATTGGGGTGAACTTTAGAATCAATTTGTCAAGTTCCCTGAAACACCCCGAGAATTCTGAGTGTTATCATAGTAAATTTACAGATTTTAAGTAACTTCTTTAAATTGTTGGATTTTCCTACCCAGGAAAAGAATGCTTATGTCATCATTTATTCTAATCTTTTTATGTCCCTAAGTAAAAGTAAAGGTACAGGAATTATACATTTCCTATCGAGTTCATTTGTAAATTTTAAAAGTTTTATTTCCTTTGTAACTGGACAATATTTTTCTTTCTTTTCTTTTTCTTTTTCTATTTTTTGGAGACAGGGTCTTGCTTTGTAGTTCAGGCTGGCCCTCAGCTCACTATGTATTCCCAGGCAAACCTCGAACTCAGCAATCCTCCTGCCTCTGCCTCCCGAGTACTGGGATTACAGGTGCGAACCACCAAGCTTGGTATTTGTGGTGTGTGGTACTGATTGCCAGTGGGCGTGGCCACACCTGGTATTGTTGTATGTGGTTACCGGGATTGAACCAGGGACCTGGTGCTCACCAGGAAGGCATCAGAACTACTGAGCTAAATCTCTGGCCATTTCCATTATTTTCTTACAAGGCACTGTTGGTCAAGGAAAATTTTGATTCTGATTTTACATTATATATAAGGACACTTGACTATCATTAGTTATACCACTCATCGATTCTCTTGATTTCTCTAAGTAGACAATTACATCATCTGCAAATTACAATACATATGTATTTTTCAATTCCTTGTGCCATATTTATGCACTATATAAGACAATCCAAAATAATCTTTTTCCTTTTTTCCTTGGTTAGTATGGTTAACATTTATATTAAGTCTGTTGATCTTTTCAAAAAGTCAACTTGTGGGCCGGAGGGTTAGCTCAGTGGTTCCGGCGCCTGCCTCGCAAGTGCAAGGTCCTAAATTCGATCCCCGGTAACCACATATAATGCTGGGCATGGAGACACGCCCACCAACAATCAACACCGCATACCATAATGCCGGACGTGGTGGCTCACGCCTGTAATCCCAGCACTCGGGAGGCAGGGACAGGAGGATTGCTGAGTTCGCGGCGGCTTGCCTGGGCACCATAGTGAGCTCAGGGCCAGCCTGAACTGCAAAGCGAGACCCTGTCTCAAAAGCAAAAAAAAAAAAAAAAAAGTCAACTTGTGGCTTTATTTTATTGATTGTTTAATTTTCACTAATTTGGTTAATGCATATTCCCATGCAAACTTTTTTAGAAAGGATACCTTTATAGCATATTTAGTGAACCCAAAAATATCTTTAACTTATCCTCACACCTAAATATATTTTCTCTAAGTAAATATTCTAGTTCTTAAACTTGCAGAATTATATGAAATTCCATTATCTTCTACAATTTAGAACTACGGATAAAAAATTTAATTCCTGGGCTGGAGATTTAGCTCAGTGGTTCCAGCGCCTGCCTTGCAAGCACAAGGTCCTGAGTTCGATCCCGGTAACCACATACAATGCTGGGCATGGTGAGTCATGCCCACCAACAATCAAGCAGCAATCAGCACCACATACCACAATGCCGGGCGTGGTGGCTCACACCTGTGATCCCAGCACTCGGGAGGCAGAGGCAGGAGGATTGCTGAGTTCGAGGCTTGCCTG
>PVIC010054031.1:0-11659 GCA_004025085.1 Thryonomys swinderianus
AAAAAAAAAAAAAAAAAAAAAAAAAGCAGTCTAAGGTGAATGAGTCTGTAGAGTGGAAGATTCAGGAGTGTGTGGCTGGCTCGGCCAGCATGGGGGGGAGGGTCATGATAAGACCACATCAGCATAGATGGCACCCTCCCCAACTCCCTGCAGCCTAGAGTTGCCTCTGGTGCTCTGAGAGCAGAGCTGGCACAAAGCACTGCCCTGGAACGCCAATCATTTCTGTGAAGTCACTGCGGGATAAAGGGGAGCTCGGCTCCACAGGGACTTCCACACTCCTGCTTCTGATCTGACTCTCTGGAAAGACACGGTTTGGCTCAGCAGCAGCCCAGGGAAATAGGAATAAGGCCTGGTGTGTTGAAAACTGCCTCTACCTCCTGTCACCGCCCTGGCTGAGGTTGTCTGGAAGCCTGATGAAGAGTGAGTCACTTCCTACAGGTAAAAAAATCCTGACCACTTCACAGTCAGTCCATTAAAGTAAAACTAAATCACTGAAAATAATACACTTTGAAACCCTTTGTCACATTTATAAAGAGAAAAAAATCCAAAAATTTTCAAGGTTTTAAAAAGTCCTTTAAAAATCTATCGACAGCCTTCTTAGAACAAATATAAAACCTTAAGACACTTGGTGACTTTCTCAGGTCATGTGCCCAGGGGTATAACACAGAGAAGTTTCACTACTAACATGATCGGTTTGGTAGAAGCTCCAGGAAGAGTTCTGTCAAGAAAATAATTGTTTTGGAAGGAAAAGCTACTTTCTTCCAAAATGTCAAAGAGGGTAGGAATGTAAACAGCACATACTTAAAATGTTAATACAATATTGTTTCATTCAAATAAATAAAAGTGGCACCAACTTTATGGCAATTTTTTCAAAGCTAAGATGTAGCTCAAGATATTTTAAAATAAATAATAGCTCCAAACAGGAATGATCATTCTCAGCATAAGCAAACAGCATTCAAAATAAAGTGCTATGATAAAAAGTAGCTTCACAAACTTCAGCTTATCCACATATGAACAGAAATGTTATTTAGATCTTTAGGTCTGAAATATTCATGGTGAGAAGAAAGTCAACTTCATAAGAAGCCAGGCAAGGGGCTGTCTTTTGCCATTTTTCTCTTTTCTTCCAAAGTGTGCTTAAATATTTTCTTCAGGGTATTGTAAACTATTGGTCCATTTTCAGAATCAAAATTAACCTAGTGGCAAACAAAAATTTCTATTCAGGGCAGTATAATATGAACTTTAACCAGTTTCTACTGGGGAGAAAGGGAGGTGGGAAAAAGCAAAATATATACACAAAATTACCCTTAATTTAAACTGGGTATCATGGCACACCCGTAATCCCAGTACTTAGGAGGTTGAGGGAGGGGATCACTGTGAGTTCAAGGCCAGCCTAGGTTACACAGTAAATGTAAGGGCAGCCTGAACTACACAGCAAGACCCAGTCTCAAAAAAAGAAAAAAGGTGTAATTTTAAAAGTACACATAGTAAATTTCACACATTTTAATTGAAAGAATACACTAGAATTGCCAATCATATTAATATCAGGCTATTGATTAAACATTCAAAAATTAAGTCTAATGCCTGGATATTTAGCATGATTATATAGATCTAATAATGAAAAAAGTCAACAGTGAATGTGAAGGGCATCTTTAATTCAGAGACAATCACTGATATATTAGAAGAAGTCTCCTTTATTAAACTGAGCATATCAGCAATAAATATGGTGCTGACAGGCTCTAAGCCATTCTGGACAAGCGTTGAGTGGTCTGAGAACAGAGCTGATTCTACAACTAGCTGTGTATCCCCATTTCATACCTGATCTCTGTGGGCTTCAATTCCCACTGGCTTAGGAATTTTGTGACAGTAAATGAAATCTGGTACTTACGGGCATCTCATATGTATTTAGCACATAAAAAGCTCAGTAAAAGCTAGTTCTCTTCGTCCTTGCTGAAAAGGTAGCATGCACATACAGATTCTTTGCCCCGTGCTCGCTTCGGCAGCACATATACAGATTCCTTGCCCAGGTAACAATACTCTGGGTGAGGAAGGGGCAGGACAAAGCCAGAGCAGGGAGCCCCTGCCCCATCCCCAGAGGAACACGTGACCCACTGAGAAACCACCAGGATCTTGGGCTCTCAACTTTCTCTCCTGAAAGTAATCTTTCTTGGGTAAATTCTGACAAATGGAAGTTGTTTCTCCTGCCAAGTGTAAAGAATCTGAAATTTTAGCTTGCTTGCTTGCCAGCATCATGGGTGCTGACAGAAGATAAGAGACTCCTGAGCCAGAGATAGCTTCATTCTTCTTGGTGGCACGTGTTTCGTTCTTGTGGGTTCCTCTGACTCCCAAGTCTCATTTTAAGGCCCAGACAGAGGTTGCATAGTAGGGGTTTTGTGTCACAGCTAAGGGGCTACAAACTAAGGAAATCCTTCTTTTGCCATGCTAGAGAATAAACCCAGGGCCTTGCCCACACTAGAGAAGTGCTACACCATTTGAGCTCAACCCCAGTCCTAAAATCCTAATTTATATAGGGAAGCTGCAAGAATAACTGACCAACTTTTGCCTTGAAAAAAAATATTATCTTTATTACATGAGAAGGAAGAAAATATGGCTTGTGCTTTGCAGGCAGAGTTGCCAGAGTCTTGATTATTAGGCTGCACAGATGTGGAGCCCACTGAGGCTGCCCTCTGGCATTTGTACAGGTTTTTTTGGGGGAGCATGGTACCAGGATTGAACCCAGGGTTTCGCCCATGGGAAGCAGGTGCTCTACCACTGAGCTACATCCCAGTCCATTTAAAAAGTTTCAAGACAGGATCTTGCTAAATTTCCCAAGCTGGTTTCAAGCCTGTGATCTACTTGCCTCCGTCTCCCAAGTAGCTGGGATTGGAGGCATGTGCCACCACGACTCACTTAAATTGTTTAGTTTAACATAAAACCACAACACTCTTCCCACGGGTAGGAAGGCAGTGTCTTAGTCTAAGACAATGTATATATAGATATCAGGACCAAATGATTGGATTTGAATCTTATGACTCAGGAAACTAGAGAAAACAGGCTCAAAAGATACAGTGTGCTAGCATTAGAAAACACAGAGGATGAGCAGAAGAAGGACACGACTTCAGAAAGAGTAGAAGGGAAGGAGATTGGATAAATACTAAAAGGGAAGAAACTTCATAATGTGTGAATGAGTATAAGTGATAACTGCAACTATCATCAGTGACTACCAGAAATGTCACTGAAAAGTTGTGTTCTCTGTTTACTAACATCTTCATATCATATGCAACAGAAAACCAGTTAGGTCAAAGGTTGAGGGGAACATTTTCTCTTGGTATGAACTTGGCCACCGGCAGTAAGCCAAAAGGATTTGCATAGAGAGGAAGTGCTTTGTTTACCCTGTGCTTAGGACTACCAGGCTACAGTGCCAAGTTGGCTATTTTGGTATTTAACTCTCTGTAGATGGTTTCTTGTTTAAACCCAAGGTAGAACTGGCTCAACAGGAAAACATTCTCTGACTCCTACTAGGCACATGTTTTAAAAATATTCAACACCCAACTGTTTCTCTCTTCTCTTATATAAAAGGTCTTTGTTGTAATGTTCTCCTTCAAAAAACCCACACAGTTCATCACAGTTTGGAAACTTATTTTTTGGGCCCAAATTCAGCAATTACTTAAAGCAAATATCAACAGATATTGTCACTAAGGGGAAATAACAGATGTTTCAGAGGAGGCAGGTGACCTTTAGAGTCTTGATTTACAAGATGATGCTGATCTGTGGCATGGAGAAAAGAAGAAAAGCGTGACTCACCTTAGTAAAAGCTTTAATGGCATGAGCAAGGCAAGCTTCCTCCACCTCCACGGGAATTGTCTGCAGGCTCACAATGCAATGTAACACGCAAAGGATAGTTTGGTGCTGTCCCTGTTTTTGCAGAAACAATCAAAAAGCTGTCTTAAAACTGCCTCAAGAAATTAACTCAAGTATAGAGCAATTAGTTTGTGGCCTATTACTCAATCTCTAATGTTAAAATATCTACCAAGTATTTACTGTGGTAATATAATCTGAAAACCTTTTAGGAGATAGTACCAGGGCTTCTTAGTGCAGAAATGACTATTGAATCTGAAGACCAGTGTAAGTTTAAACCAAATGTTTCTTCTGCAGTATATTTAATACATTTTTTCCTTTCTGCTGTTCCTGGATATAACCATTTCAGTTTGACCAGTAGATGCTGATACATCATAGTGATCTGCGTGCTACTCAGTTAGGCATCTGGCCTTCAACACCTGTGTGCCCAGACTGTGACAGATGCTATGGAGGGAGATGGGCAGAGGGAGAGATAGGCCAGCTTCCAGTAGTAATGCAGTACTTTGGAAGGTGGCTCCTGACTGACGGAGAAAGAATGAACAAACATGGGTTTACTGACTTGACCACCAAGGCCTGTCCATCTCAGTAAAGGTAAGATTCCATCACTTTGTGCAATATATGCCCAACACATATATCCAAGCCATAACCTAACAAGACTCATTGATTTCACTTCTGGAAACCTACTCTATGAGCATAATCTGAAATACAAAATCATCTACAAACATAAATGATCATTACAATGATACCTGTAAAAGAAAAAACCTGAAATAACACACATGCCCTCTACACAGGGTTGGAATGATTTATTATATATAGACAGCATGATGTGAAGAGTGTGTGAGCTTGTGCTAAAAAGATCCAAGTTTGGTTTATTCTGACAAATGCCCCAAATTCTGGGCAAATTGCTTCACCCTGCCTTGTCTGTGAAGGGGTCATCTCTCTCCAAACTCTAGCAAGATGAACAGAAGTGAAAATGGGAATTACTTTCCCAAGAGCTCAATCCACAGCTGCGTAACAAGGGTTAACCTCTTCTGTTGTTACCTTCTATTTTATTTCTATAATTTAACTGCTGAAAAAATGTTGTAAGAATGAAATGCAGATACAGGCAAAATAGCCTAAGGATTTGCACTGCACAATGGTGTGTCTGTGTGTGCATGTTCCTGTGGGTGTGTATACTGTGTCTTGGTGTGCACGAGTGAGGCATGTACCTGCAGGTATATCTGTGTGGACACTGTGTTGTATATTTGTGGTAACATTTTTAGTAAGATTTGGAAGTGAGATGTGTATATTGTAGCACAGTGATTAACTCAACATTATCTCTTAAAACAAAAACAAAACCAATGGTTAGTTGGAAATTTAGTACCTTTATATGGTTTAAAATACCATAATATCTTTCCCTCGAGCCAACTATCATAACCAGTGCATTAGTTTTCTTTCTATATTCTTCTGTAATTTATACATATGTAAATTATATATGTATATATATATAAACCCCCCTTCAAAAGCCACAGGAATGTATGCTCCACCTACTTCATAGTTTCATGAGTACATGGTTGTAGTAAGACAGGATGGGGGTAGAGTTCGGTATATGTAGACCTACCTGGCATGCAAAGGACCCTGTGTTTGATTCCCATCATGCCCCTCATTATACTCACTATTTCAAGAGTTTAAACTGTTCATCAAAAAACAACATATTATCAAGTAAAGCTGAAGTATAAAAATTACATGATTTTGGGGCCGGAGATTTAGCTCAGTGGTTCCGGCGCCTGCCTCGCAAGCGCAAGGTCCTGAGTTCGATCCTGGTAACCACATACAATGCTGGGTGTGGAGACTCACACCCACCAGCAATCAATACCATATACCACAATGCTGGGCGTGGTGGCTCACACCTGTCATCCCAGCACTGGGGAGGCAGAGGCAGGAGGACTGCTGAGTTCCAGGCTTGCCTGGGCTCCATAGTGAGCTCAGGGCCAGCCTGAACTACAAAGTGAGACCCTATCTCAAAAACAAAACAAAACAAAACAAAACATGATTTTGTATGTGTGTGTGTGTGTGACCGGAGATTGAACTCAAGCCCTTGTGCTTTCAAGGTAGGCACGATACCACTAGAGCTAAATCCCTGGGTTATGTGATGACTTTTTACTAAGTTAGATATATGGATGATAATATTAAAAGACTTGAAAATGTTCTCCCAGGATTGTACACAGTTTTCTTTTTCTATTTCCTAAATGTTTATACTAGGTATCAATTTCTTCTACATTATCTTTGTGTGTGTGTGTGTGTGTGTGTGTATGTGTGGGTTTTTTTGGTGGTACTAAGGGATCCATCCCAACACCCTACACAAGTGATCTACCCCTGGTCTCTGTCCCCAGGTTCCTCAATTTTTCTCCTTCTTTTTTTCTGGAGGGGGTTGTACTAGGGATTGAACTCAGAGCCTTCACACCGAAGTATTTCCCCAAACCTTTATTGTAAGACAGGATCTCATGAGGTTGCCAAATTACCAGGATTGGGCTTGAACCTATAAACTCCCCCACTCCCACTGCCTCACTTGGCCTCCCAGAGTGCTGGGATTACAGGCCTGTGCCACCATATGCAGCTTTAATGTCTTCTCTTTGAAAAAAACTATTAAGTTAGGCCTAGATATGAGATTCTGTATGAATTCTCTGTTGTAACAAGGTATTTCTAGCATGTGACACTTGCATTGAGATCCTTAAATAACATTATCTGGTCCAACAGCTACTTTACCTTCTCCAACAAGAACAGGGCTTCAGTAGCATCAGCCTGTCTGTCCACCAACATGTCCACATCTTCTTTAGTGATGACGGGCTCCTTCAGTTGCTCCACCCAAGACCACATCAAGCCACACAAGATGAAGGGGTCCTTCTCACCACGTATTTTTTCCCAAGCTCCATCTCGGGAATTTAGTTCTTTCTAAAAGGAAAGAAAAGAGGGTCAAGCTGAGGCAGGGAGAGGAGAGAGAGGTGTAGGGGCTGACACTGGCTGGTCTTTGGGCTGTCCAGGAAAGAGGAGGCTTGGATTCTGAGGTGCCATCTGTGAGCTCTCCAGTCCTCACCCTTCTTGTGGGGGGACTAGTGGCCTTAGGGTATTTCTGTAGGCTTCTTTCTCCTTTTGAGGCTGAAGCTCATGCCCTGCCCCCCAGGGTGATGGGCTGACTACTGAGCAAAGGGCTGCTGAAGCTCGCAGCACATATGGACCTAATTCAGAAACCAGATGCAGTTCAGTAAGAGAGTGTTTTCCTTTTCAGGCTTCTGGCAAACAAAACAAAAGTCCTGATTTAAAGTAGAATGGTAGAGAAAAAGGCAAAAAATAAGGGAACATTTATAAATTTACCTGGGATCTTAGGCAAAGGTTTTGACTGAAACTTCAAAGTGGATTATAGTAAAGTACTTCGAAATTGGTAAGTGTATTTTCTTAAAATGCCTTTTTAGAATCCTATAGAATATTTCAATGAACAAGCCTTGCATCCTGAAATTTGCTAGGGTAAAAATAACTAGAGAATCCTGTTAATACTCCAAAAACTTGGAGAGAATTGAAGCATGAGATTTTAAAAACTCCACCTCCACTGGGAGAGGTAAAATGTAATAATTTCAATTAAATTTTTTTTTTTTTTGAGACAGGGTCTCGCTTTGTAGTTCAGGCTGGACCTGAGCTCACTATGGAGCCCAGGCAAGCCTCGAACTCAGCAATCCTCCTATCTCTGCCTCCCAAATGCTGGGATTACAGGCTTGAGCCACCACACCCAGCACTGTGGTATTGCTGGTGGGTGTGAATCACCACGCCCAGCACTGTATGTGGTTACTGGGATCCAACTCAGGACCTTGCGCTTGTGAGGCAGGCTCCGGAACCACTGAGCTAAATCTCCGGCCCCAATTTTAATTAATTTTTTAAAAATGTTTATTATTTTTTTTTGGTGCTACCGGGTATCAAACTCATGACCTTGTACTTGCAAGGCAAATGGCAGAGCCACTGAGCTAAATCCCCATAAATTAATTAGCTCTCTAATTAATTTCTCATGGGGATCAGAGTTGTGTTTCAGTATATCAGTTTTATAATAGCAGTTAGGTAGTAATTATGTCCATTATTCGTTCAACCATACAGTGTTTGCAGCATGCTTACAACAAAACAGAAAATATAATACATGATTTATTTCTTAAATTTTACAGCCACCCTATAGGGAGGCTCCTCACAGGTAAAAGTGAGGGAAGAAAACTCACCTGGGACTCAAAAGCTAGAGAAGGACAGAGGAGGCATTCTGCCCATGCTGCCTTGCTCCAGCTGTATCTGCCATGCCCAAGGACCCCCTGTTCCCTCGTACTGAGTTTCTCTTTACTGTGTTATACTTTTAGTTGTTTGTATTCTTTCCTCTTCTACCAGCTCATATATATAACAGAGTAGTTTTGGATTCAATTTTATATAGCTAAGGAGACAAGGTGGGCAGTAACTCAAAATATCTCTGCGTGAAACGATTATTTAACTACAATGCTTCCTGAAGCTTTCAGTGAGGTGAGGCAGACTCATAGGACAAGGAAAAGGAAGACATGACCTGTACCCTGGCTCTGCTGTGCACAGGCCATGTGACTTTCAGCAAGTCACTCAACTTATGTGACCCTTAGTTTCCCCATCTATAATGCTAAATTCATAAGATGAGCAAGGAATCTTTCAGTGGTATCATCTGTCTCATGGACTAGTGTGAAAATCACACAAAGTAATACATGTGAAAGTGCCCAATATAGGTACAGGTGACATTACGTTATTCAAATAATGTTCATTTTACTTTTTTCCACAATTCAATTGATTCTTTTAAAAATAAAATCTAGAAAGGAAAAAAGGGGGGATATTTCAAGAAATGGACTTCAAAATCCTCCTATGAGACAGAACTACCACTGCCATGGCAGTCTTTATTCTCCCCCACTTGCTTTTCTGAGTCCTGACAGTGGTCCCATTGGTCTGGGACTGGCACGTCTGAAGGAGAGGGGCTAAGAAGATAGGCCTCACTTGGCACTAGTACCAAAGAGCTCTGGGAAATTATTTTGTTGTCAAGTCAGTGGTTCTCAATGCAGATCCCTGTGCCAGGCATTGGGTTACAGAGATAGTTCAGGCTGGCTCCTAATGCCATCTTCTGTGGGCTGGTACCCCCAAACCCAGGTAGCAAGAAAAGTGTTCACAACATCAATGCCTTGTTCAGACCAACTATAGTGCCAAGTGCTTTCTCATGCATGGAAGTTTAAATAAAACAACACAAGTATACTACATCATTTCCATAACATCAGATTCATATATTAGCCAAGAAACTTCAAATTCATAAGTTAAGTGTGATATAAATATATCTTCACATTTCAGCCACAAGTAAATTTGGAAAATATATTTTTGCTCTGCCATAACTATTTCCTGCTTACATATAATAAAATGAAATTAAAATACCTGCCACATTTCTACCTTCTTTTTCACTTCCTCCTTTTCTACAAACTCATTTAAATTTGCCAGGGCTTTGGCTGCCAGTATTCTCCTTGCTTCCACACTTAGCTCAGACTGAAAATTGGTGTGTGGCACCGCTTCAGACAGATCTTTACTGTCCTGGGTTTCAAGTCTACCCAGCACCCGTGCCATGGGACTGGAGCTGCAGTCTGGAGCTCTGCAGTGAGTCCTACCCTCCTCCTTCACAGAGCTTGGGCCTCGGTCGCCATGAGGGTCACACTGACAGTGGGTCAGTTGCTGGTGAGAAGGATTTGGGTTCTTAGAGGCAATAGTAAAGGTGGGTGAAACTGGTTCCCCAGGGTTGTGTGAACCCGAAACACCCAGAGAGAAGGTTCGGCTCCGTTGTATCTCCTTTGGAATGTCACTCCTTTGGCAAAGGGGTGATCCACCTTCTTTGTATTCTTCCAAGTCACCACACTTAGACTGGTTCCAGAAAGAGAATGTATTTCGAACCAGTGTTTCCTTACTGAGATCCAGCTCTGGAGACAAGGGGGTATAACAGTGGCTGCGGGGCTTCTGCTGCTGGAGGTTATGGCCTAGCAGGTCCTGGGCAGGCACTGTCCATGGAATCTCTGCTTGCTCAAGGAAAGCTTCTGCCCTTTTCAAGTCTGAGTCACTGTAGCTGAGCCGCCTTTTCAGATGACTCAGGGGCTGAAGGCACTCAACATTCCGCCTCTTCCAAAGAGGGTCAAACTCTTGCTCATTGGAAAGAATCACATCTTGATTCTCAAAGTCTGTTGCCACTGCAGTAGAGTTAAATGAGTTAGCTACATCACTGTGGTGCCTCAGTAACTCTTTATCCAGGTGCATTGTGACCATCTCAGAAACAGTCTTTTCAATCTCAGCAGAGAGTCCAGATTGTTCCAGTCCATCCTTCATCACCACTGGCCTGTTCTCAGCCAAGTCCAGTAGCAATTTGCAAACCAGGTGGATGATTTTTGGCACATGTTTCAGAAGTCGTGCCTCATAACCATGAAGCAGGTGACGCTGGCGAATTAAGTATTGGGGTAAGGTGACAGCATGTGCTTTGGGATCACAGCAAGAGAAGATATTGCGGAGAGGAGTCAGAAACTGAGTAAATTCCCGTACACATAGCAGCTGTCCTCTGGTTTGAATGGAATTGGGTCGCTTTGCCCGCACAAATATAATCGCTTGATCAGCGGTCATTCTTGTTGCAAACACTAAATAACATGCTATTAGAACACCTAAACATAGAGGAAGACAGATAGGAGAAAAGCTTAGGGTTTTGTTTATTTATGCTTCTCTGATGATATAATATTTGAATACCTGTTATGAAACTGTATAAACACAGACACATGTGAAAGGCAATTGTGATACTTTGAAACTTCTTGCAAAGGTTTTTATTATTACACTATCTTTTATATAGATTTTATTTGTACCTCTGGGGGCAGTCCCTTCCCATGACTGAGTCAGCTCTGTACCCTGGACATGGGCTAGCACAAAATCAGCAGGTGAGGCTGTATGCAATAGGAGAAGCATGAAGGGTGGGCTGAAGACTGATCTATTATTGTCAACTAATACTGAAGTAAAAGGCAAGTAATTCATAAGCTTATGAATATCTTGTTACATATGAAAACCAGAACGCCTGTCTTCCTCACTGGGACATGAAATATCTTTTCTGCAGTATTTGGAGAATTATCCCATGTTATGTCCAGGAAGAGTAACATTTCTCCTTGAGATGCTCCACAGCAGGTGGGAAGTCCCTGGCAGGCACACAGGTATACACTGGATGAGTGGGGCTGCTGGTGATTTGCTCACACCAACCACGGCACAGTGCAGACATCAACCTTACAGCCTTTGTACCTCCTAAAGGAGAAAGCATGTGTGATGTGGAGTCACAGCCACAGATGTAAATCTTGGCCCTGGCACTTGGAATGTGGCAAATTATTTTTCTCAAAATGAAGTTTCTTCTACTTATATCATTGGTAAAGATTTTTGAAAAACAGCAAATGTAAAATGCTTAAAAATAGAAGGTGGGGTCGGAGGGTTAGCTCAGTGGTTCCGGCACCTGCCTCGCAAGCGCAAGGACCTGAGTTCGATCCCCGGTAACCACATATAATGCTGGGCGTGGAGACTCACGCCCACCAACAATCAATACCGCATACCGCAATGCCGGACGTGGTGGCTCACGCCTGTAATCCCAGCACTCGGGAGGCAGAGACGGGAGGATTGCTGAGTTCGCGGCAGCTTGCCTGGGCACCATAGCGAGCTCAGGGCCAGCCTGAACAACAAAGGGAGACCCTGTCTCAAAAAAAGCAAAAAAAAAAAAAAAAAAAAAAAAAAAAAA
>PVIC010054032.1:0-11668 GCA_004025085.1 Thryonomys swinderianus
CACCGAGAGGGCAGTATGTGAAGTGGTGAAACCAAAGGTGCAGTGGAGACCCCACAAGGGTAGAGAAGTGTGGATTATCTGAGAAAAGCTGCCAGGAGTGAACAAAGGAGGCCCAAGAGAGAGACCTTGGGAGATACAACCACTGGCAGTGCCATAGGGGCAGAGCCACCCAAGCCCTTTGGAATTCACATTTTGCCACAGATTGCACTAGATGCTAGATGTGAAACTATGGGATTCAATGTTTGTCTTGCTAGATTTGACACTTGCTTTGGTGTCGTGCCTTTCTACTCCCCTATTTCTACCTTTTGGAATGGGAGTGTCTATCTTGTGCCATTGCATGCTGGAAGTGTTTAACTTCCTTTTCATTTGTATATGGGCTCATAGCTAAGAGTTGTTTCTCAGAGAAGATATTGGACTTGGACTTTTCAGCAACACTTAAACTGTTAGGACTTTGACAACCCTTAGAGAGGGACTAAATTACTTTTATATAAAACAACGTGCATGAACCTTTTGGGGGTCGGGGTGGAATGTTATGGCTTATACCTAGCTGTTCCCTAAAGTCTCAAGTGTCATAAGTGAGGCTTTTTAGAGGTGTCTCAATCTGTGGTATGCAGTACTGGGATTAAGAGTGTGTGATAGCTAAATTAGTTTAATACAGTTTTAGATATGGATAATGGAAGCCTCACTGTTGGTATGGGTAGGACCAACCAATAGGTTCACAGCCTGAATGGAATATAAAGGGATAGAAAAGGAAGTAGGCTTGCTGCTCATTGCCTGCTTGCCCTGCCATGAACTGTTTTTCCTTTGCTGTGACCCTCTGACATGCCACTCTGCCTTTGACTTATCCGATTGTGAACTGAAACTGCAACAAACTATAAGATAACCTTTCCTTATTTAGCTTGTGGGTATTGGATGTTTTGTCTGAGCAATGAGGAAGTAAACAAGACAGGGACTTTTCTCATAAATGCTGATGACCATCAAAAGCTTGTGGAAATTTTACTTTTAAGGGGCTACATAGCCAAGTGTGTGGACAAAACTCAGAAGAAACTGTCAAATGGCTGTCACATAGCCACGCTTCTCCTGGAAATTATTCACTGCACAACCTAGTGTGAGCCTACCTTGAGAGCCACAGCACACCCGGGCTAGCGGGCCAGCAACAACTGTAATCTTTCCCATCAAAAACTCTCTCTGGCTGATCGCGGGGCTCGTGGTTCCAGAGAACAGCACTTCATCTCTGGCTGGGCACTGTGTTCAGCACAAAGAAAGAGCCTTTCATGATCATCCTCAGGGGTGGGACAACTGTGGCTGAGGAGGGGATGGGACCTGCCCTGGAAGTGCAGGCTCTTTAAGTGCCCAGTGTGCTCCCAGTGGTTGTGGTTGCAGCTTCTGTTCATGCCTTTCTCCCTGGCCCATTCTTCCCTACTTACCAGCAGGGCCCCAGGCTCCTAGGGCTGGATACACATGAGATTCAGCCCCCATTAACAGTGTCTCCCCAGCCCTTCCGTGTGGGACCCAGAGATTCACTTTCAGAACTGCCGGAATCGTACTCGTGGACCCTCACAGGCTGCTGCCTGTGTCGGGGACTGTCCCACTCCACGCTGAGATTATCCCCTTGCTGTCACAGGTGTTCTGGCTGGTGTCAACCACAGAGGCCTGTGAACCCACCTGAGGAGCAGGGCCTGAGGCCCCACAGTGCACTGTCCTGCTGCAAGGCTCTGGGATATGTGAGAACAGGGCATCCCTCTGTCCTGGAGCTCATGACTCATGAATTCTACCTCATGACAGACACCCTGCCGCAGGGGATCTCCTTCCTCTACCCACAGCATCTCCATCGTTTTAGAACAGTAATTAATGCTTTCTTTGAAATATCCACTAATATATTCGTGCAAACGGTGGCACTTGCGTTGGAAAGTGCGGGTGTCTTAGGAAAAGGTTGTGGCAAGAGCCGAGCTAGGATTCCACGAATGAACACGCATGGCTGAGCCTTTTGACAGGCAGGATGGAACAGGGCTCTGGCTGCAGAAGTTAGGAGCGTGGCTTGTTGGAATTCCGCGTGCTTTGGACCCACGCAGGAATGTTCAGAACACACCAAGAGGAGGCAAGAAAGAGCAAACTCTGCCACTCCTCACAAGAAGAAAACCAAGCATTGCGGAAGGTGGGGTTTTCTAATTTAAATATTTAGCAAAAGGAAGTAAAAGCCAAGGCAGATGTTCTCTGAAAGCTTCCTGCCCTCCCCTACCTGTCCTTGCCCTCACTGCAATGGGCCCAGCATGTGCTCCTTGGCTGTAGAGCCCTGACCTATGAGATTCAGAAGCTGTTAGATTTGCATCCTAGGACTTGCTTGTGGCTCCTCCTGGCCTGGCTGTGTCCCCAGTCTGCCATTCATGAAGTCATGTGAACAAGCTCTTGGCTTTGGAGGCTTGGCATTTGCTGCAGGTTCCATTTGCCTGAAAGTTGCCCAGTGGGACAGAGCAGGACAACGGCTTTCCTCAGAACTGTCTCCACCAGCAAGGCCTCCAGGATGGCTGAGGAGGGGCCCAGTGTGGATTCAGAAGAGAATGGCGTTCAGCACTGGGCTTGAGGGCCAGGGTCAGTAGATGCCTCAGTGAGGAGGGGTTGCCTCTGCCTGTCACACAGGGACTCATCTCCAGGACCTTCTCCAGATACCAAGAAATTCTCTTTCACCAGGAGCTTCAGTTCTCTTTGGAGCCCAGAGCTGGGCCTTTCAGAATTGCCCACAGCATGCAGATTTTAGACGAGTGAGAGATTCACTCTACCAAGACCACTGTCCCATCCTAGGGACGGCCCTTCCCAGCCTAGTTGCTTCAATCGTAGGTACTACTGTTCTGCTGTCCCCCTGCTGCGTGCTTCCTTATGGTGCTGTGGGGACACTCATCCTTTTATTGCCTTCCCTGACTCTGCTGATGGCCAGCTATCAGGGTCAGTCAGCCAAAAGTGGCAGAGTTTGAACTCTGCCCAAGCTTTTGGGGCCGAAAGCCCAGCTGTTCTTGTCTGATGCTCAGGCCTCAGGCCACCCACAGGGGTCCACTGCCTGTCCATCTCTGTAGCTCATTTCTGACCCACTGCCTGGTATCTCCTCCGCTTTGAGGAATGGCTTTGGATCTTAGCACAGCCACTGTAGCGCAGATGTCCCTGGCCCCAGATTTCTAGCTTTAAACTGATGACACTTAGAAACTCATCTGAGATGGTTGACCAGCCACAGTGGATGGCAGGCGGGGACAGCTGTTGGAAGCTGCTCAGTCACATCACCATGAGTTCAGTGAAATCAGAGAGGCATTGCAGACCCACAGCACCTCTGCTCTCATGCAAGAGGAAGGGAGCACACCAGGGACTGATGTTCCCGACGTGGGAGGCTGGGAGTGCCTTGCCAGGCATGGGGGCAGCCCAGGACAACCTCGATCCTGCCAAAAAGCTCAGGAGTGAAAACCCTCCTCGGCATCTTCACCCTCGGGAGAATTTTCAAGATAAAATTAGTGATGAAAGCTAATTTTCAGGAAATAAAAATTAAGGCAGGGATGTTTCATTTTGCTTAAACTTTAATAAATCTAAAAAACTCCTAGCATCTATCCCAAAGGAAGCCAGTGATCTCCCTCTAATAACAGAAAGCTCAAAATTCTACACTTCATGCCTGATTTTCATGTATGATTTGGCATTTCAAATTAATGAGTTTATTCCCTTTCCATTCCCCAAACCTCCAGACACTGATGGCACCTTCTGTTCCCTATGCTGTCCTCCCACCACCACACTGAGGCAGTCATCCAATTCCAGACTTATATTTCAAGCCATTTCCTAGTTTTTTGTTCAGCATTGTGAGGCCAGTAACTCCAAATCAAATGCTTTCTCCGTCCTCCAGCCTCCAGCCCTGTCACACCTGGCTTTTATTGGTACCATCCTCATCCCATTGTGTGTGCACCTGCGCCTTTGATCTGCTTGGTTTTAGGGTTGGTCGTTAAGCTGTGGTTTTTCCTTGTGTAGCTTTTCTGTCTGTGATGCACAGTGGAGGATCACTGTCTGGGGAAATACAGATTGCGAGGGCTGGGAGCTCAGGGTGTCTATTTAGAACTGTTAGGTGAGGATTTGGGGACATAGAGGGAACTGGGCAAGGTCATCCACACAGGACACAGGTACCAAGGGGAGCGTGGACTCTGCAGACTCAGGGAACAGGACAGGAGCTGTGAGGTGAAGGTGGCAGGTGAGCGCAGACACTGTCAGGCAGAGGGTGACACGGGCAGGTCCTGCCACGCCCCGTCAGGCCACGGCTGGGCTGACACGGGAAACCTTGGATCGGAAAAAGATGACTTTATTTGACCTACTTTTCTAAGACATTCTCCCATGTGCAGGCATTAAGAGCTGGAAGTCAGTGCCCTCCATTGTCTAGACTGCCTTCCCTCTCAGGCCCTGTCCAGGCCAGGGCTCCCCATGCTGCCTGGGGGTCTGTGGCTTGCTGGTTCGACCGCAGGCCTTTCTAAAAGCCTGGCTATGACTCAGTTCCTCACAGAGGAAGGTCCAGGTTTAAATCAGCAGGGGAAACTGCACAGAAGGTAGAGCACTAGGCTTCCAAATGCAGAAAGCCCGTCTCCTGCCCCGGGTCTGGACGTGTTTATCGGCCAGCTTTGTTGTGCAGGATGGAGCTCCAGCATGAGCCGAGCTCTGCTGCAGGGGCGTGGCTGACGGCAGCCTTGGAGCTGGTCTGAGCCCTGGGCCTTTGATGCCCCTTCTCTAAGTGGCACTGTCAGGATCTGAAGCAAAGATCGTAGCAAGCGGTCCTCGTGCAGAGTGATGTGAGGTTCATTACTAGACACCTGACCACTGCCCTGACCATTGTGCCTCAAAGACCGACACCTTTGACTTAAATACATCTTCTTCTCCAGAGAAGCCATTGTGAAGCCCTCCTGAAGAAAGGATTCCTGTTAACGGATAATGTCGGTATCCCTGAGTTGGAGGGACATGAAGCAAAGTATTCAAGTTTCAGGCACATCTGATTTTAACTCGGGCCTCAGTGGTGATTTTTTAATTTTTTTATTTTTTGAGACAGGGACTCGTTTTATAGTTCAGGCTGGCCCTGAGCTCACTATGTAGCCCAGGCAAGCCTCGAATTCAGCAATCCTCCTGAGTGCTGGGATCACAGGAGCGAGCCACCACGCCCGACACTGTGGTATGCGGTATTGATTGCTGGTGGGCATGAGTCACCACACCTAGCATTGTATGTGGTTACCAGAGATTGAACTCAGGACCTTGCGCTTGCCAGGCAAGCACCAGAGCCACTGAGCTAAATCTCTGGCCCCAACCAACAGTGGTGATATTTTTTGGAAGACAGTTACTCATTGTCTTAGTGCTATGTCATGTCTTTAGCCCAAGGGAGGATTTGAACTCTGTATTCACCATGATTGCACCTGCCATGCCCCACTGGCCACAACTGTGGGGTTTTGTGTGCATTCTCATAGTCCTGCGGCACCAACATATCCCGTAGGCCTCAGGCACTGCTGCAGCACAGGAGCACCAACCGGGGAGGACTGTCAAGAACAAAAGGGAGAGGCAGCTTCAGAAACCAGGGCTTCCAGACTCCGACCTCTCATTGTGGCGGGAGTGGTGAGGACAAGGGAGGAAGGTGACCAGACTCACCTGGGCATCAGTGAAAGTGCACACAGAAAGGTGGGTGCACAGCGTGCCTGTCGTTTGGACATCAGAGAGTGACGGCTTGTGGCATGCTATAAGGGAACCCTTGGCTCAGCTCAGGAGAAGAGGAGGAGGCTGTGGTCAGTTGCCAAAAGCCCCACAGAATGGCAAGTTGGAGTCAACTGGGAGGTTTGCAAAGGCTCTTCCCTGGGAGGAGCAGGAGTTAGGATGTCCATGAGGAAGTTCTTTCTCCTGCCTTTCCTCTCTGCTCTAGATGTTCCTTCTTTTCCAGCCTGCATGTTTTGGGCTGAATCCTCACCAGTTGTTGTACAGTAAAAGGATAAAGGACAGCACTGGCTGTCCTTCCTCCTCCTGCAGGCGGGTGGCAATGTTCCCATGCGCTCTCTTGATCCACAGCATCATGCAGGCACCTGCAGGGATTAAAAATAGAGAGACCAGGAAAGCGGCTTCACTTCGCTGGGAAGTAAGATGCACCTCTGTAACCCAATCACCTGAGCAGAAGGGACTCTGGCCACTGCCCTGCCTGGCAGATCCCATGACCCTCTGCGGAGGCAGCACTCAGAGCCAGGATGTCTGGATTCATGTGTGACAGTACTGCTGAGCAATGCCTCGGAAGCCTGCAGCCTTGGCGCCTCCCTCCATCCCTATCTGGAATTTTTATAACTAAACCGTATTGCTAGACATGCAATTCTCCTGGGCTCTATGAATTATAAGTTCCACTGGGTGAAGCAATCCTCGTGGCCATGACTTTCATCCCTGGGTGTCCTGCATTTTTTACAGTTGCTCTGTCTTGTACTTCCAAGACTTATAAATTGCAAGTATGCTAGTGAAGTGGTAGAATCTATTTTTGCATTTGTTTTTTAACTACTGATAGTTGGGACCAATAAAAGTTAAGTGTTTACATAAACTTGAGGAACTAGTTAGCCCAGCGAGCCTGTCTGGGTGCTGTTTCAACAGTGTTTGCAGGTTTAACGTCCATAGTCTCCTGTTATCACATCCTAATGTGCACTCTGAATAAGGCTGCTCCTGACAACTATTCCAAATAGCATTAATGATGTGGCTGGCAGCAGTATTTCCTTTGATTTGTTTTAAACTATTTTGTATTTTCTAAACAGTGGGCATAGTTTCTCCTAGTAAACTATTTATAGGAAACTTTAAGCATGATAAAGAGCCATACTTTCTCCCATCAGCACCACTCCAGGCCAAAGCAATGTGTTTTGCTGAGAAGACACAAGTTTAAATCCTTTTAACCCATACTATAATAAAAGAAAAATGCTTTGTAATTCTTTTTATTTCCCCACTAGTCTATATATATATATATATATATATATATATATATATATATATATATATATATATATATATTACAGACGATGATAAAAAATGTTATCTCTTTGGAAGCAGAGTTTAAAGTCAATAAAATTTTATTAGCATCAGCAAAAGACGAAACAAAAAAATCTTTTGTTAAATACAGCGCCGTCTACTGGTCCTCATACAAAACTGATATGATTTGTTCTTGTGTTTTATATCCTTTGGTCTCATCTGAATACTGTACCTTGTTCAGAAGCTTCTGGAACCACTTTCCCAGGCTCTTTCATTGGTACAACATCTATACTGAATAGCTTGTCTTGGCATTGTGTCCAATCTTCTCTGTCCTTTCCAGGGAAAAGAACTCTGGAGGCTAGGGATAGAGCTGTAATATTTTATTGAAGAAGGAAAAGGAGTCAACCTCTTCTTCCTGCATGCGTAACTACTCTATTTCAGTGCAGCTCTGAGCTCACACAAATCAGGGATGGCCAGAGGTTTCTGCTTTTTCATTCCTAGCTTGCTCCACCCTAGTCAACAAGCGCTTACTACATACAGGAAACTCAGTTAAAGTGGCAACAACATTCACTGGACAAGACACTCAGAACCAGGTTAGGGAATAGGCTTTCTCAGCTGCTGCCTGTAGGGCTGTTTATCCTCCCTGGTGACAAGTGCAACTTCTGCCACCATAAGCAAGTGTGAAAGCACATGGGTATGATAAGACTGGGAATAAACGTGAAGTTTTATATACATATACATATATATGTATATATATATATATATATATATATATATATATATATATATATGTATGTGAGAACTTGCATGTATAAGAACACAGAATAAAAAGAAGCTACATTAGATCACACATGTAAGAGAATTTGCAGGAAGGAAAGATCTAGCTATAAGGCTGCAGAACTTTAAGAGACTAGAGAGACCATTGGGTGAAATAGGAGGATTTATTTTTAGAGGTGGCCCAGCAGACTCTTATCCAGAGGCCGAGCCCAGAACAAAGGAAGGGCTCTAGTTTTGTACATGTTGTTGAGGAGGGTTGGTTTACCTAAAAGCACAAAACTTGTGAATAGAAGGGGAACAAAGGCAGTCAGTCAAACTTGTGACACTTGTGCAACTTAGCATATCTTGTTGGCATTGGTCAGGTAAAAATAAGATCTTATGAGAACAGGAGGTTGTGCACCCTTTCTTCTAGGGGCAAAGCTACAAATTTTATTTGTGTAGATCTAAGAACTACAGCTAGAAAGAGAGGGAGTCTAAGGGCCAATCCACTTATGTTGTGGAAGCTTGTTTATTTTTATTTATTTATTTTGAGACAGGGTCTTGCTTTGTAATTCAGGCTGGCCCTGATCTCACTATGTAGCCCAGGCAAGCCTCGAACTAAGCAATCCTCCTGTCTCTGCCTCCCGAGTGCTGGGATTACAGGCATGAGCCACCACACCCGGCGCTTGTTTATCTTTTTGAAAGCCTTGCTTCAATATCAACACTTGGGTGTGAGCACACATACAAGAATGTATGTGAGAGTACATGTGACAACACACAGGCATAAGCACACACATCCATGGGAATGCACATAAGCCCACATGATAGATGAAGGCACAGAGGTGGCAAGCACATGGGTGGAGGTGCCCTAAGGATGTAGTCCAGGGTGTTGAGCAGAGGAGAGTCTGCAGGAGCCATTTGGAAGTTGCGTTTCTCACAGCTGCTAGCCTGAGCCAACCACCAGACAAACGTCCTCTAGAGAAGGTTTAAGATAAGCTCCACTGCTGCCATTGTGAAGAGCAAAGGGAAGGAGCAGTGCGGACCAGGAGACACCAGCAGAAAGGGAGCAGGGCTGGGGCCATTTATCCGGTAACTGAGTAGCCTGGAGTGCACTCTGGGTTAGGACTTCTGCTCACCCCTCCTCCCAGTGAGT
Source organism: Thryonomys swinderianus (assembly GCA_004025085.1). NCBI lineage: Eukaryota > Metazoa > Chordata > Mammalia > Rodentia > Thryonomyidae > Thryonomys > Thryonomys swinderianus. The sequence continues at coordinate 8,891 of PVIC010054032.1, forward strand.
CAAAGCACATGTGGCCCAGCCAGAATATGGGTCCCATATGGAAACATGTCCTGCAGACATTTACAGTATTGAAACTCAAGAAATAAGAGCTATGAGAGGCACAAGGTTGATGAATTTCATTTATTTCTTTTTCATGGGCATTTGTAACTGTTTAATAGTCAACCTGCCTTTTAAAAAATATTGTCTGCTGCTTTTGAAGGTATTTCTTCCTTTCATTGTAGGTCGGGAGCTTACACATTTGCAATTCAGTTTAGAGGCGTGGGACCAGATGTCCAGGGAAGGTGGGGATTGTCTCTGCCCATAGCAGCCCCTTGAGGACAAACACACCGCCCTGCTAGACATGGCAAGGAGTTTCATCCCCTCTTGCACATCCCACAGTGATGCCAATAACATTAACCCTAATGTTCTGGAATTGTGATTGACACGGAAACAATGATGTACAACCACATAACTTTTAAAAAGCAGTGGTAGTTTTAGTTCTCAGATCTGGTAAAGCTCATCAGGTGACTTCTACTCAACAGACTTTACAGAAAGGGGAAAGGTTCTCCCAGTGCTGCATGAATTGTTGGGTTTCAGAAAGAAATCTGACCCCAAACTCTTTATTGCTCATGGTTCCAAGTCCAGATGCAAAATGCCCACTGTGTATCCTCTTTGGACACAGAACCTACACCTTCCAGCTGTGCATCTTTCAGGGAGCATGATGTACAGCAGCAACAGGGGCCATGTGATTCCCACATCCTGGGCTGGGGCTCTTCCTGTCTTGCTGGACCCTCGGCACACAGCAAATCTACCCCTTGGCTCTAGGTGCCTCCTCTGTTCAGACCTCTAAATACATTTGGTCTCAGCAGTTCCTGGCCTGGTAACTGGCACTCTAACTGATGTCTCCATAGCTGATGTATCAGACCATATAGTCACTAATCTGTACTATGGCTTTTCATTCTCATGCCTCCCACTTTCTCCTGAATTATTTTCCAATTCAGTAAATCACAGTTCTGTTCTTGCAGTTGCTCAGGACAAATCTAGTTCATACCCTGGATTCTCCTTTTCCCAACACCTACAAGCCCAACTCACTGCTGATTCTTTTTTTTTCTTCAGAGTACCCTGTGTCCTCCACTGTAGTCCTGAGTGATACTGGGGGTATTACTCATAAGCCCCCAGGTCTCGAAGCCCCTCTCTCCTTGCTTCTTTCTATGGGGCAGGCAGGGCAGCCCTACTTTTGGTCCCTTCTGTTCTGAGGCAGGTGCAACTGGGAGGCCTAGGAGATGCCAGTCCAGTGCCAGACTTTGAAAGTGGCCCAGGAAGGGAAAGTAGGCCTAAGCCCAGAAGGAAGAAGACTCAGAGGGCCCTTAGCTTTGCTTTTGTTTTTCCCTTCAAAAAATGTGTCAATTAAAGGATTCAGAAAGCAGTGGCTGGGGCTCCTGGTGCTTGTTGTTTGAGTGATACCAGCTAGAATTTGGGAATAAAAGGAGAACAGGATGTGAGGTGAGCAGAAGACAGATTCAGGCCCACAGACCTGTGTGTGCTTCCCTGAGGAATTCAGTGGGTCCAAAGCTAAGGAAGAGGGACTTCCAGAATGGGACGGGTGTTGGAGGAGGGAAGAACCCACAAGCTGTCCTGGTGCTCAAGAGACAGGAGTTAGACCTCAGGTCCTGGAAAGAGGAGAGGCCTTGGCGCCCGCCTCTGGATAGTCTGAGATTCCTGAAAGACTAAACCCGAGAATGAAGACAGTCTGGAAATGGACCAATTCAAACTGAATCCCAAACTGCATCAAAGTCATTATTTGCAAGAAGAATTTCATCCATCTGTAAGAAAAAAAATCAAATCTCCTTGCCAAATATATGCCAGAACTTTGATGATTTTCATTGCTAGTGCAAATTATTCAATTAAAAACTACCAGCCATGCCAAAAATGGAGCCCAAATGAATGAAAACCATAAAAGATAAATACAATCACTGTAACATTCATGATAGGCCACCAGAGCTACGTTTAGAGAAGTATTAATAACTTTAAATGAATGCATTGAAAAGTGACTAAAAATCAACAATCTAAAGTTGTATCTTCTGTGGCTAAAAATATAAAATTAAACACCAAGAAAATATAAGAAAAAATAACATGCAAATACATATTAGGGACAAGTAGAAACACCAAAGTACACACAATTGTGTATTTCTGTATACTACACAATTAGAGCCTGCAGTGTGGTGCTACCAACAATCCCAGGGTAGTTGAGCTTGATTCTAATGCACATAAACACTGTCCCTGGGAGGTGCATATGGACTACTGACACTGTCACCTGTTCCGGGGATACAAGCGGAAGCGAGGAGACACAAACTACACAGTGCATGACCCTTTGTTTCCAGATCCCCGGCCTGTGCTCCCCCCTGCACACTCGTGTTCATGGAAATCTACGCAGCAGCCATGGTTGGAAACGACCCCAGTTCCCACCCGGCTCAGTCCAGAATTTGGCCAGTTGTATTAAAATAGGGAACACTGTGCCTATTGATGAAGGAGAAGAGAGCAGAGTCATGATGAATAAAAATGAGTAGATTGGGCCGGAGGGTTAGCTCAGTGGTTCCGGCGCCTGCCTCGCAAGCGCAAGGACCTGAGTTCATTCCCCAGTAACCACATATAATGCTGGGTGTGGAGACACGCCCACCAACAATCAACACCGCATACCACAATGCCGGACGTGGTGGTTCACGCCTGTAATCCCAGCACTCGGGAGGCAGAGACAGGAGGATTGCTGAGTTCACGGCGGCTTGCCTGGGCACCATAGTG
>PVIC010054033.1:0-11666 GCA_004025085.1 Thryonomys swinderianus
TTTACATCTTATATACCTTTCACCCTACCCTAATGTAGTATATTTTTCTCCTTTTCTAATGACAGAGTTCATTATTTTTTGTTTTATAGAAGATATGGAAAATACATTAGCTTTTTTTTTGTAGTTCAGGCTGGCCTTGAGCTCACTATGTAGCCCAGGTAGGCCTTGAACTCAGCAATCCTCCTGTCTCTGCCTTCCGAGTGCTGAGATTTCAGGTGTGAGCTACCACGCCCAGCACTGTGGTATGTGGTATTGATTGCTGGTGGGTGTGAGTCACCACACCCAACATTGTATGTAGTTACCAGGGATCAACCTCAGGATTTTGTGCTTGAGAGGCAGGTACCTGAACCACTGAGCTAAATCTCCAGCCCTACATTAACATTTTGTATGTGTATTTTAGATAAAAAAAAATCAGTTACAATTATATCTTTTACTTTTCCTGTCTGGTATTTGCAATTGCCTCCCTGAGTGGGTCTTAACTTCTGTTTGGATTGCAGAACATTTTGAGAATTTGAAAGCTAAAGCTGTTCTCTGTTATAAAAACGGGGGTCATATAGACACATATTTAATAAACATATTAGTTTTAGGGTAATCAAGGGCTCCTCCTGGTCATTGATCCTTCATGAGGAGCCCTTTCTCTTAGCTAATTGGGCATGAGATTGGTTGATGATAAAGAAAAGATGGGTGTATCACATGTTACATGAAGAATCCAATTACAGAATAGCGTTATTGTCCTCCTTCAACTTTTGTGGTAAGAAGTCATTTTTTTCTTTTACATACCAATTCATTGCATTATGGATAAGATTCTATTCAGATAAGCCTGAAGCTGGTTGGCTGGAACTTTAAGATTTTTTATACTCAGGGGCTGGAGATTTAGCTCAAGTGTACTATGGCAACGTTGGATGCATAAGGACCCAAGTTCAATCCCTGGTACTGCAAAAAAAAAAAAGATTTTTATACTCAGAGAACATTGGTTTCACCTAATGTGGTGATTAATGCTGGTAATCATAGCTACTCAGCTGAGACTGGAGGATTAAAGTTCTGATGCTAGACTGGGCTACTTAGTGAGACCCTTGCTTAAAAATAAAAAAGGGCTGGGAGTTTAGCACCAGTGGCACTGTGCCTACCATAGAAGCACAGGGGCACGAGTTTGATCCCCAGTATTAGAAAAAACAAACAAACAGATGAATAATAAAAAAAAGAGATGGGGTTCTGGGGATGTAGTTTAGTGGCAGAGCATTTGCCTGGCATTTACAAAGCCCTGGGACTAATTTCAGATTACGTAAAATACATTATATACCTGTTACATGTAAGCAGCTTTTCCAGGTATATTGCTTTGTATGTGAAAATATTCAACTAACATTGCAAAACAATAATTATAAAATGTTTTTACATTTTAATGGAATCAAACATTTCCTGAATTGCTGCTCTACACAATTTCTCTATATAAATCAATCTTATGAAGTCATTTTCATGTTTATTCTTCTTGTTAACTGTAGTAGTTATATAAGAACTTTTAAAGAAAAGGAGGCAGTATGTTACAATTTAGCTTCCTGTTAGGGCCTTCTCAGCATGTTAGTGTACTTTACTAGCTATAATTTAAAAACTTAAAAAGAAAAATCTTGGCAGAATTATGTATGGTCATAAAGTTCCAAATAGTTTTGTAAACCTTACTTTGGATTTAGACGTCTCTGAAATCCTTCTTTCCTATTTTCACTAGCAGTTACAGTCAAATCTTTTGACATTTTTTTTTCTTAACAGTACTGGGGATTGAACCTGGGGACATTTTACATTCTACTATTAAGCTACATCTCTAGCCCCCTTCTTTTTTTTGTTGAGACAGGTTCTTGGTTTGTAGTTCAGACTGGCCCTAAACTCACTGTGTAGGCAAGGGAAGCCTTGAACTCAGCAATCCTCCTGCCTCTGCATCTGCCTCCTGAGTGCTGGGATTACAGGTGTGAGCCACCACACCCAGCTCTAGTCCCCTTATAAAAGTGTCTGTCTGTCTGTCTGTCTGTCTGTCTGTCTGTCTATCTATCTATATCGTCTTTTGAGACAGGGTCTCACTTTGTAGTTCAGGCTGGCCCTGAACTCAGTATGTAGCCAAGGCTGGTGTTGAACTCAGAAATCCTCCTGCCTCTGCCTTCCAAGTGATAGAATTACAGTCATGAGCCACCATGCCTGACGTAGTGGCATGTGGTACTGGGAACTCTGGATCTTATGCTTGAGAGGCAGATGCTGGAACCACTGAGGTAAATCTCTGGCCCTAGTGCTTGCTTTGGCAGCACATATACTAAATCTCTGGCCCTAAAAGTTTTATCTTGGGACAAGCTCTCACTAAATTGCCCAAGCTGGCCTTGAACTTGTGAACCTTCTCAATCTCATAGCTGGTATTACTAGCATGTATTTCACCATGCCCAGCAAATCTCTTAACTGATTATTTTGATTTTTCACCTGTCTTTTAAGTAACAAGTTTATATAACTATAATATTCTATTTCTTCTTCTCTTTTTAAGCATCATCATGTTTATTTTCTTTACAATAATTATAGGATTCAGGCAAAGATAATTCATGAAATTTTCAATTTTTCATATTTGATTAAACAAAATGTTACTTTAAATAAACTCAGTGTGAATCCAACAAAGAAGAGATTAAAAATAAAAAGCCTAGGGTTGCCCTTACTGGGCATCAGGGTTGGCCCTGTTTCCTTTCTTAAAGGCATTGGGGCTTTTTTGCCATTGGACAAAATGTGTGGGTCCTTGTTTTTAAGCAACAGAGTTGGATCTGAACAGAGAAAGCAGACCTGAAATGCTAAAGTGCCTTTGGATATCCCACTGGCTCAGAGATTCGATGTCTACAGCAGGACTTTGAGGTTCCCTTTGCAGAGGCTCAAGCAACTTTGTGGAAAGTAATTGGTTTCCTCCTCTTGCTAGAAAGTGGCTTACTGTCACTGATGGTGCTGATGGACCCTTCCAGGGACAGCTAGCAGTGTAGGCTGTAATTTCTTGACTGATGTGATTGAAATGTCAATGTACCAGAGTGAAGAGCTCCCTGGGGCATCCAGCAATTCTGGTGTAGAAAATGGGGCAGAAAGCTGGGTGTGGTGGCGCCTGCCTGGAGACTGAGGCAGGAGGATCTTTGCAAATTGGAGGCCACATAGTGAGTTCAAGGCCAGTCTGAGTTACATAGTAAGACCTTGTCTCCAAAAACAAAAACAAAAACCAAAAAAGGAAAAAATAAACCCAAAACACCAAAATGGAGCAGAAGAGACTGTACCAGTTGTGGAGAGGGCATAATGCAGTCCCTGTGTAGGGCCTCTTACTCAGCATGAAGAATGCCCTGGTTGGATTAAAGATACCTGTGCAGGTGCAAACTTGCATTCCTGTCCCAGTTTCCCCTGATAAGTTTGCTTAGGATCAACATGCAAGTTCTAAGCCGGCTGTACTGCTGAAGAAGAGTCTGACCAATGGGGCGGGTCTTAGACCTGTCAGGACCGTGGTAGAGCTGTAGGAGCTGATTGGGTCACTCCTGCCTGTACACATTGAGGTCACCACAGTCTTTCTCCTTTTGTTTTCTAAGTCTATAGGAGAAAAATGGCATACAACTATTTCAAAGAGGTAGGGGATGAGTCAGTTGATTTTTTTTTTTTAAAGACATACGTAGATGACAAACTCAGGTTGGATAATATTGCGCACAGAACCGTCCAGTTTGAGTGTTTGTCTTCTTGTCATTACAGTGACTTAGCCCCCAAACTCAGGGCCTCTGCCAGTTCTAGTTGAGTTTAAACTCTGAAAAGCTTAACTTCAGGTTCACATCTCCCAGGCCAGTGGAATTTGATGTCAAAGTTTAGATTTTTTTTTTTTTTTTGAGATAGGGTCTTACTTTGTACTTCAGGCTGGTCTTGAGCTCACTATGTAGCCCAGACTCAGCAGTCCTCCTGCCTCTGCCCCGCCCCCCCAGCACTGCTGGGATTACAGGCTTAAGCCACCATGCCCAGCAGTGTGGTGTGGTACAGATTGCTGGTGGACATGAACCACCATGCCCAGTATTTTTTTTGAGACAGGGTCTCGCTTTGTAGTTTGGGCTGGCCCTGAGCTCACTATGTAGCCCAGGCAAGCCGCCGCAAACTCAGCAATCCTCCTGTCTCTGCCTCCCGAGTGCTGGGATTACAGGCGTGAGCCACTATGCCCAGCACTGTGGTATGTGGTATTGATTGCTGGTGGGCGTGAGTCACCACACCCAGCATTGTATGTGGTTACTGGGGATCGAACTCAGGACCTTGCACTTGTGAGGCAGGCGCCAGAACCACTGAGCTAAATCTCCGGCCCCACGCCCAGTATTTTTGTACGTGTTTACTGGGGATCAAACCAGGGACCTTGTGCTTGCCAAGCAGGTGCTGGAACCACTGAGCGAAACCTCCAGCCCAAGGTTAGATATTTTAAAAAATTTTTTCCAGAATGGGCAAACTAGAAAAACCACCTACTTACATTATTTTTTTGCCCCAGAATCCCCTATGTGATTGTAGCAAAATGGTGGGGACTAAACTGAAGTAAAGTTACTCTGTGTTTTAGTTACATCTTTTTAGTTATTAATCTTGTCCTTGTCTTGGCTAGAATATTGTGGGATTTAACCACTTTCCTGGAATATTAGGGAAATTTCCACTGTAAAACTCCAAAGCTCCAAAACTCCAAAGTATGAGCCATAAACCACTCATATATTTGGGAGAAGAGGAAGCATTAAGGATTGCTGAGGAACCATGGCTGTAGTCTAAGCAGTCTTGGAGGCTAGAGCTGGAAGATCCCAAGTTTGAGCCCAGCCCAGACAATTTAGTGAAACCCTGGTGGTGGTGGTGGGGTATGTTCAGTTGGACTAAGGTGCCGCTGTAGGGTCTGAGAGATGGTTTCCTGAGAGATATTTATGCTCTGGGTCCTTGGAGATAGTCACTAGCTTTGCTTGTATTCAAACTCAAAGTGTAAGATCTTGTTGCTTTTCCTCATCCTCCTCCAAATAGAATCCATAACCTTGCTGTTTTTCTTTGCTTTCAAATCATGACACCACTGAGTCCCAAGCTCCCTCTTTCTCTACTTTCTCCTTTATCTCCCTGCCTAGACTCTTACACTGATGTTTGCTCTGACACATTCAGCTTCATTTATGGCCTCATTCCAACTTCCCATTTTAGCAATACTGTGACTTTTCTGTACAGGTATTCACATTATTGTGATTGTAAATGTGTTTTACAGCTGAGCTGTGTCAAAGCCTATATCTTAGTGTTTACCTGGGAGTTAATATTTATCTTGTTTGTTTTTTAGTCTTCTGTGTACCTAGTCCCATTTATTTTAAAGTTCTTTCCAAGTTTTGTAAGTTTTCTTCTAGTATGTTCAGTTGTGTCATTCTTTTTTTTTTTTGCTTTTTGGAAACAGGGTCTTGCTTTGTAGTTCAGGCTGGCCCTGAGCTCACTATGGTGCCCAGGCAAGCCCCCGCGAACTCAGCAATCCTCCTGTCTCTGCCTCCCGAGTGCTGGGATTACAGGCGTGAGCCACCACGTCCGGCATTTGTGTCATTCTTTTTTGTGACACCCACAGAGCCTTCTGATCTGCTCGGTATGGACCTACTACCCTCTACCCTGTTGTCCTGGCATCTTTTTTTTTTTCCTTTGGGACCCTCTTTAGTTTTCAAGTTGGATATCATCTCCTTTCTCAGATTATTCCTTTGTTTTAGGGAAGCACATCTTCTGATAGACCTATGGAAAAAGTACATGAGACTGTTTTTTTTTTTCTTTTTTTCTCCTCAATGCAGGGTCTCATTATGTAGTTCAGACTGGTTTTGAACTCACTATGTAGCCCAGGTTGGCTTCGAACTCAAGGTGATTCTCCTGCCTTAGACTAGAATTACAGCCATGTGCCACCACATCTGGCAAGACTACATTTTTGAGATTGTATGTCTGATAATGTGTTTTTTTTTTCTTCCCAGCACCTGGGATCAAACTCAAGACCTTGCACTTGGCAGGCGGGCTCAGTGGCATTGAAAATGTTTCAATTAGCTGCACAAATGTAGTTAGTAGTTTAGTTGAGTGCACAAGTATTAAGTTGGGAATAATTTCTCCCTAGAGCTCTGAAGGCTTGGTTCTGTTGTTTTCTGTCTGCTCTTGAGAAGTCAGATGACGTTCTGATTTTTGTTTCTTTGTTTGAAGTGTGTTCTTTCTCGGGACCAGGGTCGTAATCCTCTGTATTTGTCACTTTCCCATTACTTGGACAGCAGCAGTGGGGGAGGGGTAAAATAAATCAAGCATTTTTCTGAGGAATTTTTAAAAGGCTGTCCTCTGGTTACTTCTTCAGTGTGTTTGGCACTTGTTTGCAGAAAGTTGGCTCCCCTCAAGTATCTGATGATTCCAAGTCTTCAGTGTTCCACGAGAAATTCTGTGAGCCTTATTTCTTATGAGCTTTGGATAGGGTGATCTGGCTAGGCCATTCTGTTGTGGTACCTGTGAGGCCTGTATTTTTAGGTTTTATCACACTTTGGAGAGAAAGCAAAATCTGCTGGTGTTCTGGACCCAGATTGGGAATCTCAATATTTAGAATGTAGGTGTCACTTCCTGTGTTCAGTAGAATACACTGGCTGAGCAACAGGCTTTTTAGCTTTTGCATTTACTGAAAAGTGTATCTTGCAGAGAGTCAAAGAGTGAACTCAGAATGAAGGAAGGTATCTGGCATCTGCTTTGATTACAGATTTTAAAGCGTTCCTCATATTTTTATACCCAGCTTCACTTATATTTTCAGAGCTATCAGGTAACACCAGTCCCTAAGACTTCTAGGAGTAATATGGAGAAAATTGGTTATCTTATAGGCTTTTCCTTTGTTAGCTTAGAAATAATCAACTTCCTTTGGTTAGCTAAATTAGTTACCATTTGTACATCTGCTTTCTAGGCCAGGGATGGTGGTGCATTTCTGTAATTCTAGCATTTGGGAGGCGAGGTAGGAGAGCTGCTGCAAGCTTGAGGCTAGCCTGGGATACAGTGAGTTCAGGGCCAGCCTGAAGTACAAAGTGATACCTGTCTCAACTCTACCCGCCCCAAAGAAGCTTCTACTGTGCATCACCTGTCCAGCTACAAACATTTCTTTTCTCTCCTTTTTTCTATGATTTATGTGATTTAATTTATTTATTTTTAAATCACTTATTGGTAGTTTTAGTGAACTTTAGAGTATGAATAAAAGCTATAGTAAGGGCTGGAAATTTAGCTTAGTGGTTCCACCACCTGCCTAGCAAGTGCAAGGTCCCTGGTTTGATCCCGGTAACCACATACAATAATATGATATTGGGTGTGGTGACTCATGTGCACCAGCAATCAGTACCACACCCCACAATGCTGGGCGTGGTGGCTCACGCCTGTAATCCCAGCACTTGGGAGGCAAAGGCAGGAGGATTGCTGAGTTCCAGGTTTGCCTGGGCTACATAGTGAGCTCAGGGCCAGCCTGAACTATAAAACAAGACCTGTCTCAAAAAAAAAAAGAAAAAGCTACAGTAATCCTCACCTTTAACCAGGAATCTCAAGCATGAGATTTGCTTCAGTGTATCAAATACTACTCAGAACTGATTTTATTTTGTCAGTGCCTTTTATTTTTAAAATACTTTGCTTTCCTAGGTGCCGACCTTTACAGTTTCAGCCATCAAAATCTCACAAGAAAGTTTTAAAAAAAGTGTTGAAATTTCTGGCTAAAGGGGAGATTCTTAGAAGAAATTGTGAAGGTAAGATGAGGTTAGGTCTAAAAACTAAATAGATATCTTTCCAGGGTTCTTACTTTCATATGTCTTATGTGAAGTAGGGGGAGAGGTCATGCACCACCCATGTGGTGACAAAGACTACTATTAGCACTGACATCACATTCCTACTGGCCCCATAAATGGCCTTATGGGAAATACTATATATATCACAATAGTCTAACTTGGAAAGAAAATTAAAGGTTATTTTAAAGATATGATTTCTAGCTGGGCGTGGTGGCTCACGCCTGTAATCCCAGCACTCGGGAGGCAGAGACAGGGGGATTGCTGAGTTTGAGGCTTGCCTGGGCTACGTAGTGAGCTCAGAGCCAACCTGAACTACAAAGTGAGACCCTGTCTCAAAAAAAAAAAAAAAAAAAAAAAAAAAAGATATGATTTCTGGGAGCTTACTGAAAATTTCCTTTTGTTTTTCTAGTAAAAACAATTTTTTGGTGTCCAGGATTCATGTCTTGAGTTTTGAAAATTAATATGAAGATAAACTTTGAACATGTTGTAAATTGGTGACTTTGTAAGCATCAGAATTCATAGTTTTCTGTCTTAATGTAGCCTTCCCATTTGGTTATTTGGCTTATGGATTTCTGTATTCAATTTAGGGGCTTCTGAATTGTTTGTATCTGGTACTTAATTCACAAGGGCAAAAGCTTAAGCAGCTGTGACAAAGAACTACCAGATGCAAAGATCGAACAATATCAGGAGTTTCTTTCTTTCCTCACCTAACAGCCCAGTGTGCATGTTTTAGGTCAGCCTACAGCTTTGCTCCCTCTGCGTTTCTCCTCAACATGTTATTTCCAGGGTCATTCTCTTTTTTCTTGATGCAGCCAGTGGGGAGGGAAATGGTTGGAAGTTCTAAGTCAAAATTTTCCTTTTAAATAAGTAAGACAAAATTAGATATACTAGTTGTCTTATATTCCATTGTTGAGAGTTTGGTCACAACTCATAGAGACTGCTGGTGCATTTTCCCATGGTTTTAAGTATAGCTATCTTTGAAAGGTGAGAGAGTGGACTCAGGTGCTACACAGTAGTCCTTAGTACAGTGGATAATAGGGCCAGGATAATAGTCTGTGTTTGTCTCAGCTGTGCCAAATGACCTGCAGATGGCCATTTTTCTTTGATTTGTAGATGAGCCCATGGATTCCACAATGGAAGATGCTGTTGCGGGTAACTTTGCATTAATAAATAAATTGGATATAAAATGTGATCTTAAAATGCTCAGCACTGATCTCAAGGAGAGCTTAGAGAGGGAAGAGAACAAGAAAATAGAAAAGTCCAAGAAAGAAGAATCTAGTGAATTAGCTCATTCACAAGCTATAGAAGAGAAGTTGGGCCCTGGTGAACCATCACATTCAATAAAAGTTCATACAGTTCCTAAGCCAGGTAAGTGAATGTGTGATAGCAAGTTACAATATTGGCTTTTCTTTTTGGTTACCTCATAGTAACCCCGGTCCCTGCTGTCAGCCAAAAAAATGAACTAGTCACAGTATCTGTAAGATAGAGTCTTGTTTTATACAAATACTATTACTGGGATTTTAGAAGAACAAATTATGTCTTTTTAATCTACAAGGCTTAAAAAACCTGAAATAATAGCTTTATTTTTCCAAATGAAATTTAGGAGTTACAGGGCCGGAGATTTACCTCAGTGGTTCCAGCGCCTGCCTCGCAAGCGCAAGGTCCTGAGTTCAATCCTGGTAACCACATAGAATGCTGGGCGTGGTGACTCATGCCCACCAGTGATCAATACCACATACCACAGTGCTGGGCATGGTGGCTCACGCCTGTAATCCCAGCACTTGGGAGGCAGAGACAGGAGGATTGCTGAGTTCGAGGCTTGCCTGGGCTACGTAGTGAGCTCAGGGCCAGCCTGAACTACAAAGTGAGACCCTGTCTAAAAAAAAAAAAAAAAAAAAAGAAATTTAGGAGTTCCATTTCATTACCAGAGAGCTTCAAAGGTTTGAGAATCTCATTTTTGTCAGTGGAGTGTTTAGTGATAAACATTGTTATGTTGGGCGTGATAAGGCAGTGTAAATTATAGGTTTTAGCCCAAAATATAGCAATTGTGGAATTCTTACAGAACTTTAATGTAATTATAATAAATTTTAACTTAAAACTACCCAGATTTTAATGTTTAATTTCATCTGAATAATGTAAAATATTTTTCCCTGTATTGCTACTTATGAAAGAATTAGGTTTAAAAATGTGTGTAATGGGCCGGAGGGTTAGCTCAGTGGTTCCGGCGCCTGTCTCGCAAGCGCAAGGTCCTGAGTTCGATCCCCGGTAACTACATACAACAGTACTGGGCATGGTGCCTCACACCCACCATCAATCCGTACTATATACCACAATGCCGGGCATGTGGTGGCTCACGCCTGTAATCCCAGCACCTGGGAGGCAGAGGCAGGAGGACTGCTGAGTTCGAAGTCTGCCTGGGCTACATAGTGAGCTCAGGGCCAGCCTGAGGCACCCCCCAAAAAAGTGTTTAACTTACTTTTTTTTAATGATTTGTATATGACTCGTGAATACTGTATTTTTGGATCTTAAAAACTTGCTTATTTCTGTGTTTCATTAATAGCTTGTTAAAATTGTAAGAGTAACTTTTATTATAGAGATTTTTGAGTAAAGAGAAATCTGTAGAAGTCTTTTTCTCTATTTCTAAATCCAAGGAAAATAACTTACCATGTTGTCATAATGTTTGAAAATATTTTAAATGTATGTGTATATAGCTAGAGTTACTTTTTAAAACATTCTATGAGAAATCCTCAGATTTCTAAAACATTAAAAATGGGTGTGGATATTCTGCTGTTTAGCTGTTCTAAAGGTGTCATTCTTTAATTGGAGAGATTTGGATGTCATTTGTGTTTGTCTTTTGCCTTTGTCACTTATGATTTTTCTTAAGATAAACTCTTGAAGTCTTATTAAAGACTACTAACATTTGTAATTTATTATAGATAAAATTTTTATATCTGAAAAGGTTATCAGTTTGATATATGGTCTTTTTCTCATAGCAAAATTCTAATACTGAAGTGGATAGTACTTAGAAGGAGACAAAAATATGTTAACCTAAGCAAGGATGTTTTTCATTAAAACAGTCTGTCAGTCTGTTCTGGGATGAGTAAGTACTCATTGGTTCCTCAGTATTTCTCTGTGTTATCAGTGCTGCTAGAGAAAAGCTTCTAGAGTGGCTGCCAAAGAAGCAGAAGGCACTTGAGTTGATTATATCCTTTCTACATCAAGAATCAGAGAAGTGAGTGGATGTTATAAATAAAAGATTTTCAACAGTAAGAGCTGCTTTGGAATATTTCTGTGACTATTTACTTTCTTTGGCAATTCATGCTTCTAAGTTTCTTTAGATGAATTTAGAGCCAGGATCATGTGAAACATCTATGCAAGCTCTAACCTAACTGTTGGAATTCTTTAGACTTCTAGCATCTTTCAAGATTTGTGAAAAACATTTCTAGAGCCAAATATGATTGATCTAATATTTGGAAATTCTTTTTAGGCAAAGGGGCTGATTTGAGTAAGCCTCCATGTCGAAAAGCCAAGGAAATACGAAAAGAAAGGAAAATGTTAAAACTTATGCAGCAGAACGCATCTGGAGAATTTGAGGGTTTCCAGCCTCAAGGTCAGGCACCATCTTCGTTCCCACTGAAGGCTAAATCCAATCAGCCCAAATCACTTGAAGATTTAATATTTGAATCCTTGCCAGAGAGTGCACTACACAAGTTAGAGGTACTTTGGAGAGTTTTTGTTGTTTGGGGTTTTTTGTCTTCTATTGGGTACCTTGTTTATTTCCTTTGAAGTTATACTTACTGGTTGATATTTTGCAATTTAAATAAATAAAAGGGAATAAAATATAGTAGAATTTATACTTAATAAATCAGTTGCTTTTTTTTTTTT
>PVIC010054034.1:0-11663 GCA_004025085.1 Thryonomys swinderianus
AAAAAAAAAAAAAAAAAAAAAAAAAAAAAAAAAAAAAAAATTGTAACCATGACAAAGTAAGTCAAAATGCAAAACAATTTGTTGCAAAGGAAACAAGGTGAGTGTAACTGACTCAGAAAAAGAGCAGTAGCCACTAGGAAAAAAAAATGTTCAAAGGACAAGCTCTCATAATAAATTATCTCCATGTACAAAAGCCAGCATAAATGAGAAGAAAATAATTAATATTTGCATAACATCCACGAAATTGTAGAAAATATTCATATACTATAGTGGTTCATTTTTATTAGCATCCTACTAAGCAGAGGTTACTGTTTTCATTTTATTGAGAAAATGTTTGCTGTACTTTAATCAAACTGTGATAAGTACTATTAAATACCAGAAAGAATAAGAGCTTTAAGTAGTAAAAGACTGAAACTTCTTTTTATAGGCTTTGCAATTTTTAAATGGGAGTAAAAATTAAGTTTTGGTAGAATTTGTATGAAAATGACAGCTAAACGTAAAACAGGCTAAAATCACAACAAGCAATTCTTTTAAAATCATGAAACAAGTAGACTAAACTGAACTTTCTAATGAGTTTTTCCGGGACAGTTGCTTCAATTTGCCATGTCTCACATACATATATAAAGACTCACAGTGGTTCTTTTTAAAATATTATTACCACAAACATAGACCAATAAAAATAGATTAGAAATAAAATATAGTACTCAGTGGTGAACAAGACTCTCAGTGACAGGACATAAAATTATTTCTCCTTGTTTCAATACTAACAATAGTCCTATGAAATAAACATTGTTTTTTATAGATAAAATGCTATTGTGTAACTTAATTTTTAGGCATGTTTTGTATTTATGATTTGTACTATTACAGGTCAATAAACACTGAGTGAATCACTCCTAAAACTACATTAAATTATTAGTCATCAAATAAGATCTACCTGTCTAGTTTTTATTCAGCTTTGAGTTAGCTATAATTCCATGGAGATAGCCTAAACTATACGTATTTATCATAAAGTAAGATCTTTTCCAGTACTGAAGATTGAACCCATTCAACTATACACCCAGATCTATGTATGTACGTATGTATTTTAATTTATTTTTAACCAAGGTCTCACAAAATTAATGTTACTGAGCCAGATGTGGTGGCTCATGCTTGTAATCCCACCACTTGGGGGGCAGAGGCAGGAGGATCGCTGAGTTTGAGGCTTGCCTGGGCTACATGTCAGCTCAGGGCCAGCCTGAACTACAAAGCGAGACCCTGTCTCAATAATGATAATAATAATAATAATAATAATAATAATAATAATAAAATAAAATAATAATAATGATGATGATGATGATGATGATGTTACTGAGGCTAAACTGGAACTTCCTCCAGACCCAGACTCAGGCTTTTGTACCACCACTTCTAGTGCAGATTTTTTCTTAACCCTCAATTTGACCAAACTTCCTTTTGGTGAAAACTGTAGTCGCAACACCTCAGCTAGTTTAATGAATGTCTTTGCTCTTTAAGTGTAAAAAAGTATTTTCATTTCACACCCAAATTTAATACATTGTTGTTGTTGTTGTTTCTGCTGCTAAGAGCTGGGTTAAAACATTTCTAAAAGCGGGAAATTTTTCATACCTCTTCTTGGTTTGAATTGTTTTCTTACTGATTGATAGACTGCTTAAGTAATACCCGGGGTTTGGGGCTTTGCAAAATTTAGAAAGAATTATTTTTAAAGCAATCAATGTTTAGGAGCTTTTTTTGTATATTGTAGGTCACACACCATAAAATTGTATGTAGGGACAATGGTGATTCTAGAAATGCCACAGTACACCAGCCATTTATATTGTGCACACAGCATCACTTTGCATCACTAGAGAACATTCAAAAGACAATATAGATTTTTGCGGAGGAAGAAACTCGTCTGAGTTGTAAGAGCAATGCCACTATTTCTTTTTTATTTCTATAATTCTGTAAGCACAAAACCATACAAAATTCCTGTTCATTTCACATAAAAGGCTCTCTGTTCAGTACATGTTTTTTATAACCATTGAGATTAAGTTTACAAAGGTCTGCCAGTTACAGTAAAACTATGCATTTTAATGTTAGAAAATCACTATGATAACTTCTAGTGAACCAAGAGCTTTAGAAAGTATAGAAATATTTTCTTTTTTCCTGGTTTTTGTGTTGATAATCCATCAATGTGTTGAAACCTTAGTCAGTTCCTCCTCTTCTTTTAGGACCATATACTTTAATAAAGTAGAAGAAAAAAATGCCTGTTCTACAGTCACAAAAACTTCTAAATAGCATTAATTATACTCAGGCAAATGAAAGCAAAAGAAATGGTTTATACTTTGAGCAACTGTCTCAGGCACTAATAAAAATTTCCCTATCTCAAAGAACCAAAATGATTGTTACACAAATTAAACATACTTAAGAGAATTTTCTTTAAAGTTCATTAAAGCAACATTGTAGGTGTGCTTATATTTTTCTTATATAAAAAGTAATAACCTGCAAAAATGGGAGTGAACTAATAATATGTAATGTAGCTACAGAAGTATCATCTGAGAGGATAAGAATATCTTTATCTAAGATTGTTTTGTGGAAATGAGCCTTCTTCGTAGAAGACTGCCTTATAATAAAGTGCATTTCTACTTACATCTCTGGTTGCACCTAAACATGTATAGAAAACAGATGTAAACAATTTCCAATTATTTTTCATGACTAAGGTATTTGTTTAGAGGTTCCATGTATGTCTTCTTATTAATATTCTCAACGAATTCTAAATATATAAATTTTTCTTTTTTATACCATAAAATTTCTTTTTTTAGTACCTCTTTGGGAACACAACAATAATTTCAGTATCTCTGTGTCACATTCATATTTTAATCTTTTTATTCTTCAATTTCAAAACTCTAATCTGCAGCTGAAGACTAAAAGCTAAATCAAAAGACTATAATGTAACAGTCACCTTTTTTATAAAACTGTATCGAAGTAACCTAAGTTACTAAGCACACCTAAAATGTTGCTTTAATGAACTTTAAAGAAAATTCTCTTAAGTATGTGTGTCTGTGTGCAGCGCAATGATTAAAAATTTACCAAAAGCCATGAATGTTACTTCACTGTTATTTCCCTTGATTAACCTTTACCTGACCTTACTCCCTAAGGTAATTTCATGTTCTTTTATTCCTACATTCAAATCCTCAGTCAAGCAGATGAATTAATTAGGAAGCAGTCATTAAAAAGATTTCCAGAGAAGAAATTTTTGTGTTTATCCACAGATACTTGTTATAAAAATGAAATTATTTCCAAATAAATATAGCAAGTTTATGTGACTATACAATTGCCAGGGCAACTAAGTTCACCAAGGATGGATTTGAGCTAGACAGTCCTATAATTTTAGCAGTTCTTCTGATGACAGTCAAATAGGCACAAATAGCATCTAAATATAAAAAGATACTTTAATCACAATCATATGTGTTTTTCTTCACTGCCTTTAAGCTAGAGAAAACCATATAAGAATTCACTGAAAGCACAACAATGAAAAGGGATAATCTTTTTTTGTTGTTTTTACGAAACAAGCTTACTTTAAAATTTTTCTACAATAATTTATATCCTGTATCAGGGCCTTAAAAACATTTTTTATTAAAGTGTTTGCCTGAAGAAATTGAATTTCAGATACTTTTCTAGTATGTATTACCATAAAAATAACATGCATGGCTAAGTACATTTAATATATTATTGTCCACTTGTCAGTATTTTACAAATAAGTTACAAATATAGGAAAAAAGAAAAGACAGTTTACACACCAAAAATGAAAACAATCACAAGAAAGGAATTAAAAAGGAAATAAACCCTATTTGAAGGTTTATTTCATATTCTTTTATCCTTATACTTTCATCCTTCAAAAAATTGCATTGCCAAAGAATGTGATTCTATTTGCTAGTTCCAAGAAAACTTAAGCCTTTACAATAAGAAATAGAATTCTTACCACTGTTACCAGCTACTGTCAGAATTGATAGCCAGATAGTATCTTCCTTTTGATAAAATTCAGCATGAAGTATAAAGCACAATCTATACAGTATACTTGGCAAAATCTTACACAGCATAACTTTCAATCTAGAAGAAAAAGTTGAGAAGAATGAATTAAACACCACAAAAAGGAAATAATTAAATCCAGAAGATTAAACTTTCTGTAGAACCACAGTTCCCAACTCTTTAACAGCATGTTTGGAGGAGAAAAAAAAAAGTTTGAGTCTCTATCATATTAGAAAAAAAATCTATGCATGACATTTGGTAGAATCCTTGCATAAACTTTTGAAAATATTTTGGGGACATTTAGGGAATCTGAATATGCACTAGAAATTATTTCTAGTAATCGTTACCCATAGATAAGTATAAACAGTTGTAGTGTAGTTTATATAAAAAATTTCATTTACAAAATACATGATTAAATCAGGAATAAAATGTCATGGTGTGTAAAATTGCCTTTAAATACTCCATCAAAAATTGAAATAAATATGGCAAATAGAAATGGTCATTGAATCTAAATAATGTTATGTAGAATTAACTACAAATTTCTCTAAGATTTTCTGTATGTTTGAGTTTTTCAGATAGTTAAAATTCCACTCATCCAGAGACTAAAAAGAAACCACTGTGCTGTCAAACAGTACTACTTTCCTGTTTTCTTCTTTGCTTTCAACATAGGTTGCATTTAACACTTCTGCCAAAAGTCAGACTCCAGAGCGTAAGTCTCACTACCTGTCTCCCTACTCCTGCCACGACTTCGAGCTTTCTTTTTTATTTATTTATTTATTTATTTATAATTGAATTCTTTATTGGTACAATTTATATACATCTCAAAATCACATATAACATTGGGAAATTTGTACCAGTATATGCCACAAGTTAATTCTCATTTTTACCCATATCCCTACCCACTCCCCCTCCTCCCCCCTTTATACATGCTCTTTTATTTTCTTTCTGTATCATATTTATTCCTTCCCCTCTTATGCAATGTGAAATAAACTGAATTCTCATACCCGCAGGCAAAAAGCTCATTCTCTCCAGGACAGAGTATGTCTTGGACTAGAACTCTTTTGAAATTCTTTAGGCCCTTAGGTACTCAGACTTGGAAGCACTATCCCATATCATATCCAAGAATTAAAATATATTTAATGGCATATAAATAATATTTTGGGTATGAAATGTTTGAGGAGCTTTATATAATTATTTAGAACGTTATTTTGTGATCTAAACTTATCTAATTGAATTAGAAAAGTATAATACCAAATTTTGTTAGGACAGACTATTTTCAGGCTGTTAAACTGGAGCCTATATATGCACTAAGGGATTCACAAATTACCTGAACTTTTGGTAAAATGGGAGTGCAAATATGTGTGAGGAGTGCAAATATGCAGGTTGTTTTCTATGGTTACTTGTTGTTTTCTGAGGTCCTGAGTTTTTCATCAGAGATTTTTTTTGTGATCTCCAGGACTTCAAATCCTCAAGAATAATCACTGTTTCTGTGGAACAGAATTTTAAGACATTTTACATATTTAAGGATAGCAAAGCAGACCAACACAGTGAAGGAAATTGTCCAAAGCCTCAAAACTGTTTAGTTTTCTGTCCTGTCCCTAACATTTTGTTGAAGTCCATCTTAAGAGCACTATCCTGTCAGTGTATGTAGGCCTACATAGAAATGCTTTCAATGTTTTATAGGCAAGTTGCAGTTTAAAACAGAGTTCCTTTGCTTTTGGGAAGCTGAATTACACTTTAGTGGTCCTTAACATCAAAAGGGTTATCTTGTCTTTATTAAGCAAAAATTGTTAAGAATTCACAATTTTATTTTAGATTTTGCAATTTTAATTTTGAATTCCTGTGAAAAGGCTTGAATTATCAAGAGGAAGGATGTCAAGTATAATGGTTAATCACAAGAGTCAGATGGTGTGGATTTCTTCATTCAGGTGCTAAAATATAGGCCAAACACACCAAGTTGGGTAAATACCTTGAGGTATGTTTTTAAACAATCTGTGACTCAGTTTATTCTTTTGGAACCTAACAATATCAGTTTTGCAACCACTAAAAACCAACCCTGTAGCCCCTGGAAATTACTGTATCATATATTTTCAATATCTTCAAACAAAATTTGCCCCATCAGTTATAAACTAACAGAAAGGTGACACAATCTAATGTCCTACCTCCTTCTGAAAATCAACATCTCTACTACTCAGTCTTTCCTCTGTCATCCTTTGAACTTATGTTCTCGGGAATTTTATTCCCTGGAACTGATTTCAGCTTCACATGTCAATCCTGTCGAGGAAAACTGGGGATCAGACACTGAAGTTAAAGTAACTTCTGTACATTTATCTACAAACTGAGCTGTTTTCTTCCTTTTTCTATAATCAAAAGGGAATTAAATTAAGAATTACAATAATGAAATATGGCAGTAGATCTTAAAGTGTTCCCTTCCCCAGGCTGAAGTTATGTAAAAGGTTATATAGTACAAGTTATTAATCTTTTTCACTTCGAAAATTAATTTTAATACAGTGTCTTTTTTAGACTTCATAATACAAGATCACAAAAGTTCAAAACTAATTTATTGCTTTTTGTTCCACTCCGCAAAAAGTGCACCTTTTCAAGACTGCTACTTGTCAAATCGATATTGTGCTTAAACAAATGCAGATTAGCTGTTAAAGGTTTCTATTTTTAGCTGCATTCATGTATTACTTTGCAAAATCCAAGCACTGTGGTGAAGAGGGAAATCTTGAGAAGAGAATTTAAAAATAGAGTGCAGAGGCAAGTAGAAAGAGAGGTCCTATAAAGGTCTCATTTTAAAATGCACTGGTGTAAATTTAAGACATTTACATATTTAAATAAAACACTGACTGGAGTTGATATGTGCAGATATTGAACTTGAAACTGGAAACCAGGAGTGGAGAAGACATCCGTTTTCTTTTGGGCCCGTTTCCCGTTTGCAGTTCAATAATACCTGCCCTTATGGAACACAGTCTCAGCGAAGTCCTGCTCGGATGCCAAAATCAAAAGTGTTTCCACAGACTAGAGTGGTTTGACTCACATTAGTGATGCAAATCTACTGAATCTAAAGGCTAATAAATTCCCAACTAAGTATAAAGCTCTCATTGATTTAAAAGGAGAAAAAGAACTCTGACTTCACTTTGCAAAGAATGTTTATGAGAAAGAATTAAGTATAACTAGCTTTTTTTTCAGATTAGGCTTAGTTTGGAAATCAATCTTTCTCACTCGTCCCCATCCCTGTCCCCTCCCCCTCCATTATCACCTTACCTTGTCTAATGCTGCACAAGCTTTGATGAAAGACAAGGGAGAAGAGCCTAACTGCAGAGGAGAAAAGGAGAGTCTAGCTGCACAAGTCCTGAAAATTGAATCTAAAATAGACAGTGGATTTACAAACTATCCTCAGGTTTTGATGATTTCAATTTGTGCATGTATTCACATTCCACTATTAGATGAGAAATAGTAACCACAGCAAACTCTAAATCACCTGGAAGTTTTCAATAAAACCAGAAACACTTTCTCACAAGAATGACTAGTTTCGTATAGCAGTAAGAGCTGTGTATTTTTTATAATGACTTTAAAATCAAGTGCTTTCGTCTTCACACCATGATTTTTCCTTTCTTCCATCCAGTTAGCAGTAGAACTTGAGAATGTATTCCAGTTAGGTCTTCAGAATCTGAATTTCTTCCTTTTCCACTACTCCTCACACTGGGGTTTATATGATCTCCAGAATATCCATATTGGTTAAAATTTACCCAATTCTCACTATACATTTGGATAGAAGGTTTATACACGTATGCTATTTTCACTTTTACTTTACCCTAAAATAAATGTTTGCTTTAAATTTTATGTAAGAATCTGCAATGATGAATTTGCCATTAAAATTTACACAGATAAAGCAGATGAAAAACTAGCTCATTGGAATAGCAATCTAATAAGAATTTTCCCAGTGTTTAGGCTATTTATTACAATGTAAATTTAAAGTCACCTTAAAAACTGATGGCTTTCAAACATACACTGCATCCTACACATAATTGCACCCCACTGGTGGAAAATTATAATCATGATTACAAATATCTTTCATTTCCTTGAAATTCCATTTTCTGTTTTTGTGAAACTGCTTTTATTTTTTTAATGGCTATAGATGTTTTTCATGTGCTTATCATGCAACAGTTGTTGCATTTCCAGTCTGCAGTACTATGCTCTAGGTAGCTCTCTACTGACTTCCTTTTGACACTTAATTTACAGTTTACTTAAATTAAATGATTTCAATTCGTAGTTAACATTTTGGAAAAAGACAATAAAATTTTTACTAAATGTTTTTCAAATGTAAATTGAGGTAAGCATAAGTAAAATATAGTTTTTTTATTTGGTATACTTTAAAATTCTGAAATAAAAGGAAGACTTAAAATAGACAATATTAATACTATGGCTATTGAATCTGAATATCAAGTACATGAGGTTCTATCACTAATATACTATGATACTCTTTTTGTTAAGCTTTTTACTATATGTGTGTAGTACATTCTGTTTACAATCCTTGTGAAAAATTGGTACATCTATAGAATACATTTTGTATCTTTTTTCATCCTCTTTACATTCCCTCCCTTTCCTTAACCTACCTCTGGATCTCCTTCCTTTTTTTTTTTTGTACATATTAACAGTACATGTTTATATTCCTTGTGTGGAGTTAATATATGCACAAATGTGTCACAGTCCCTACATAAGTTTTTTAAAATTTATTCATATTTATTTCAGTGCTGATGAACAAACCCATGGCTTCTCAGAACTACACACTCTTCCCATACCGCTATTACCTACTTTATTCTTGTATATATTTTATAATTTTATTGTTAAGAAAGACTGGCTTTGATTTAGGTAAACATAACTTAAACTTCTATTTGACTAAAGAAAGAGCCAGATGACTGCATAGCAGGCACTTTTTATAAATTATCTCATTTAATTTTCATAACAATCAATGTACATGGCTGTCATTGGGAACTCTAAATGGAATGTATTGGAGACAAAGAATCAAAAGTTAAAAACTAATAGCAGAACATTTACCTGGCTACAAAATCCACTGGATTCAGAGTATTTCATTTTAATAAGGACCTACTTCAACATTAGTAAGTGTGAAATAAAGTGGGCTCACTAAATTCAATGATCTGACAACTTTGCTTCTGAGGTAAAAATACATGTAAAAAATGTCCACAATTTGTTTGGGTTTTCCGTGGTACAAATTCTCTCAAAAATACTAGATGAAGGCTTTTTTGTTGTTTTTTTTTATGTTATGATGTTTTAATCATTGCCTGTCATTCTCTGAAAGGCAAAAAATATAATGTTACAGTTCAAGAAACGTGATTCCAAATTTAAAAAGAGAATTTTGGAGACACTCTTGGATTAAAAGTTAGCAAATTTTGCCCAAAGTTGCACATTTTTATTTGCTAAATTTGGCAGTTGTAGCTTAGTAATATTGTAGTTATCTTGTCAGAGCAAACTGAAATTTAGTAAACACAGACATGGGCATATAAATGCAGTCTCCATTGCAATGATGAGGACTCTTAGATCTACAGTATTATAGAGAGATATGACTGCATTCCAGTACACAATTTAAAATCTTCACTGATTCCAATTTTCTGTACTGAATAGGGATTTCTTTTTAATAAGAAAAAATTATTTTTAATTTTGAAATAAAAGGATGTCCATTTTAAATAACAAAGTGAATGCTGGATAAATACAGAAATTCTAATTGTTTGAAGAGATATGTTTATTTCGGTCAAACCGAGGGATCACAAAAAATTTTTCTAAGCTGAATTTTTTTCTAATTCCATGATTCCTTTTTAAAGTGTATTAATTTGTCTAATTTATATTTGTTTCCAAAATGTATTAAGGAAGGTTTATTAAATGATTATATGAAAAAATTCAAAAACATATACAGCTTATAACTCTCACACATTCACAGGCACTCTTAAAAATATGCTTTGCTTCTTTTTAATAAACATACAGACCTTTCCAAATAGTTAAACTTGCTGGAAATGTAAACTAAATTGATAGAAAAGCTCAAAAAATAAATGAAACTTTAAATTCTTGGGATTATTGTACTGTTTGAGGTTTAGGTGGGATTATTGAAAGATAGGAAGGGGAAAAGGAAGGGAACTAATGATAATCACCTATAATCCAAAAACAAACAATTCATTGAGTTTAATGAACCTGTCAATGAAATTGGGGTAGACAGTGCAGAAATAAGTTTAACTTGTTTGACTGACTGATGCGATTAACCAAATGCGTTTTATACACAGTTTGTTTGGTTGCAAAATCTGTCCACTTTGAAAACTTTAGAGGCAAACCGAATCGATTTCTGAAAAACAAAACAACTGCAGGGTCTTTCACTATGGCCAGAAAATATGCCAAGTTTCTTTCTATATCCATATATGCATATTGTATTGTAATGTTTTGAATGCCTTCTGACACCATTTTTGTTTCAAAACAGGATCCATTCTCAGCAAAAGATATTTTTTTCTATTTTATATGTTTTAATGGTACAGTACTGGCTACTGAATCCACCAGCTCCTGTGCTCTAACTTCTCCGCAACAGATGGATATGGTTCAGTTCATAGTTTCTTTCTGTGATCCGTGCTGAGAGAAAAAGTGGTTATTTCACTGGCCTGTATAGAGTGTAGTAACCGTCAGTACAAACAGATCCCTCTAAATAAAGAAGAAAAGGTCCAGCAATGTCTCAGAGACTTGTTTTTACAAATATGACTCCCAGAAGATTTAATAATGATTCAAATTAAATAAGAGCAGACCATTTAATTAAAACTACTAAAGTGAAAGGAAAACTTTTGTACGTGGGGGTGTTTGAGAGTGGAATAGGATAAAATAAAATAAAAATTTAAGGACGTACCTTCAGAACATACTCATAAGTAAAATAAATAGGTCACACAAGTATAAATATTGTGTCTTTTCTCTGGTATGAGCAACTGAAGACATAAATGAGTTCTAGAATGTATGGCCGATACTGTGAAATAGAAAATATTAAAGGGAATTTGGATGGAGGGTGAGTAAAGAGGGGAAAGATGTGATGGTAATACAAAAGGGAAACAAAGCTTATGTATATAAGGGTCAGGGAGTTGCGGGGTAAGTAAGGAAATGGGAAAATGAGAATTAAATTGCTTCATATAGTGGTACAAACTGTCAGTATTGTGATTGTAATGTGTTCATACAATGTACCAACAAAGATTTTTTAAATAAAAAATAAAAAATAAGTAATTTTTTTAAAAAACTGCTGAAATGTTCAACATCACTGGTCATTCGAGAGATACAAATGAAAACAACACTGAGATTTCATCTCACTCCACAAAGAATGGCCGCTATTACAAAATCAACCAACAATAAATGCTGGCGAGGCTGTGGGGGCAAAGGAACCCTTCTCCGCTGTTGGTGGGATTGCAGACTTGTGCAACCATTGTGGAGATCCGTGTGGAGATTTCTCAGAAAACTAGGACTAGGGGTCCCATTTGACCCTGCTATCCCCCTGCTAGGAATATAGCCAAAAGAATTTTAAAAATCACATTGGAAAGACAGATGTACACCCTTGTTCATAGCAGCTCAGTTCGTGATAGCTCAATCTTGGAAACAACCCAGAT
>PVIC010054035.1:0-11651 GCA_004025085.1 Thryonomys swinderianus
TTTCCAAGATTGGGCTATCACATACTGAGCTACTATGAACATGGGTGTACATATGACTTTAAAAAATGATTCTTTGAATTTCTTTGGGTATATTCCTAGCAGGGGAATAGCAGGGTCAAATGGGACCTCTAATCCTAGTTTTCTGAGGAATCTCCGCACTGATCTCCACAATGGTTGTACAAGTCTACAATCCCACCAACAGTGGAGAAGGATTCCTTTCTCCCTGAAGTCTCACCAGCATTTATTGCTGATTGATTTTGCAATAGCAGCCATTCTTTGTGGAGTGAGAGGAAATCTCGGGGTTGTTTTCATCTGTGTCTCGAATAACCAGTGATGTTGAACATTTCTTCATATACTTCTTGGCTGCTTTTACTTCTGCCTCTGAGAAGTGTCTGTTCATTTCAGATGCCCATTTTAGAATTTTTATAAAGAACTTAAACAAATCAGTCCCCCTAAATGCTCAGTTTTACATGTGGCCAGTAATTACTAATTACTACATAGTACAACATCAAAAAACATTTCCGTCATATCAGAAAGTTATAATTGACAATAGTAGTCTTAGAAGTTTCCAGAATACTGATTAAAGGTTGAGACTATTCTTGCCAAAAATCTGTGTGAAAATGAAAAGACATGTGTAATGAATAAAAGAATTCCTATTGATAAATGCAGATTAAAAATATATGGGGTGGGTAGGGGAATGGGGAAAAGTGAGAATTAAATCATGTCATATACTGGTACAGATTCTCAATATTGAGTGTGATTGTGATGTGTATATGCAATGCACCAATAAAGATTTGAAAAAATCTACCACAAGAATATAACAAATAAGGAAACACATTGTTACATGATGCAATAGTTAATTTAAAAAAGTATGCAGAAATTAACAGACATTCAATACTTTAAGTGTCCTTTGAGAATTTGGAAGTTCTTTTCTTTCTCCCTTCCCTTCCCTTCCCTTCACTTCCCTTCCCTTCCCTTCCCTTCCCTTCCCTTCCCTTCCCTTCCCTTCCCTTCCCTTCCCTTCCCTTCCCTTTCTTTTCCTTTTCTCTTCTTTCCTTTTTTTGAGACAGGGTCTCATTTATAGTTCAGGCTGGCCTTGAGCTCACTATGTAACCCAGGCAAGTCTCTAACTCAGCATCCTCCTACCTCTGCCTCCCAAGTGCTGGGATGACAGGTGTGAGCCACCATGCCTGGCATTGTGGTGTGTGGTTACTGGGGATCTAACTTGGGACCTTGTGCTTGCAAGGAAGATGTGGGAATCATTGAGCTAAATCCTGGGCCTTAGGAGGTCTTTTCTTATGTTATTTTCTATAGTCGACATTGAGTTATTCAAGTACTCATTATTAGTCTCCTAGTAACTATAGTAACTTGTTAGTTATTCTCATTACCTTTAGAGATAGGAAGCAGTATATGTCACTTTCTGGATCACATGGCCCAATTACCTGAAGAAACAATGGAACAGTCTGTCTCCTGAAGTTTTAGTCCAAACATCTGGGTTTTTTTGGAGAGGTATAATCAGGACAACTACCTAGGAATCATTTCTGCAGCATTGTTTAGAGTTATTCAGCTCAGAGCCTTCAGAAACTCTGTCTTCCTCATATCCTATGAAACAGGAAGTTGTCTGTCTTTTCATAAGTTCTAATGCTGAACAGAGACATATCTGAGTATCTTCAAGAGGCAGGAAAAAGTAAATCATCTCCTTGGAGTTATTTAGCTAACACTGATCCTATACTGTCTTGGTTTCATCCTTTGAAATTAGTAAATTCCCATCAATTATAAGCAATTAGGGAAGTTAAATATTTTTTTTCAAGTAAAATTTATCTAGGCAAAGATCTTCACAGCTAAAATAATTTGTGATGAGTAAAATGGAAGAAAATATGTATGTAAAATTCTTTGTGGTCTATATCACAAAGCAGAACCAGAAAGAACATTTCCTGCTCTTATTAGTGAGAGATATGAGGAAGAGCAAAGCTGTTGAGCATGTAAACCTATTTAAATTAGGTCACTTTCCTATGTATCATATTTGTTATATGTAAGTAAATATATATATATATTTGTCCTTGTCCCTGAGTCTGCCAGGTCTTAAATTCCAACTGTACTGAAAACAGCCTTACATTTTACATTTCCTTAAGTGGTCTAGCTCCTGCCTTTCCAGAGTCTTCCTGCCTGCCTGCCAAGTCTCCCTGTGAGTTAGACACTTGCTAACTTCCTTCTGGGGGCTGTTGACTTGTACTGTCTGAGAAATTAGTTAATGCAACATCATTGGAATAATTTCTATATAATTAATGTACATTAGATATTTCAGGGAGTTTATTCCCTGAAAGACATTTTATTTTGATGTATTTTCTCATCTTCAGCTTTCCTTGAAATGTTTTGCAGCTATTTTTTGTGATATTTTTGGAAAAAAATCATGTCGTTCTACTCCCAGTCCAAGTCAAATTCCATGTACACTGATTTCCTCTTTTATGATTCTTTGTCTACATTCCTAATGTATCCATTCACTCTAAATGCACTGTCACTGGCCTTTAAGTAATCCACTCAATCCAATTCATAATTTTACTCACCTCTCCCTAGGTTAAGCTGGGACTCTGCCCTGGAAATGGCCAGTAGTGTAATGGAGCGGAAGTCTCCCCCGTGGAGACTGGAGATCTGACTAGGGTGAAAACCTTATTTTGGGGACAATTTAATCTGAGCACTGAGAGTTCTTAATCCTCACTTTTTACTGAGACCTGCTGATTCTGCTTATTATCTCATCTGAAGAGAAGCCAAAGACTATCACCCTTAACTATAATTTTAACAAAACTCCCAAGTAATAATGTGTATATTCCTATGCCTTCCCCCATGTTTATTCATCTGTAAAGAGATTTTCTGTATAAGTTTAGACAAAATGGTTTCCAGGTTTCCAGATACCTTGTAACAACTCAGCATTTGCTATTTACTCTGATTCATCACTCTCCATTTTTTGAAAATGAGGCTTCTCCTGCAAGTCTTTGGAATAGACTTGATACCACAGAAGGGTGGAGAGTGGTAGATAAAAGTCCAGAATATTGATTGACACTGGTTGGATTTTCATCCCAGCTGTTACTTAACCTCTGTGCTTTAGAGTGATAAAGTAAGATCAATAGTGTTTATCATACAGGATGTTGTAAGGATTACAAAAAAACTGATAATGAGTTTAAAAATATATTCTAAAATATATTAGTATAATTTTTTATGAAAAATGAGAATATTTTCATATCTTTAGTTTGGTTGCTTTTTCTAGTACCCTAAAATATTTAAAGCTGGTATGTTTTGTTTTGTTTTTACTTTCTTGGGATCAAAGAAGTCTGGGAAGCATAGATAGCTAGTGGCTCATTTGCAATTAATTTTTTGTTTTGCTGAATATGAGGAGTTGTATCAGATTATCGTGTATCCACAGTTGATAGAACTCAAATGATTACATACAAATCCATACTTTTTATCTGAATATTCCTTAGGACATTAGATAAGTCAAATAAATTTCCCAGGTGAAAAAATGGTGTAAAGTATATTCACATCTCTTTCCTGTACATTCCAGTCCTAAAGAGTCCAGGTAAGAGAAGGATATGCTATTGATCCCTTACTATGACAAACACAGTTTGCTCTCAGATTTACATATTACTGTATGTAAATGTTTTCCTTTAATGTTTCCATTAGTCTTAGACTTAATTATTTGAGTAAAAGAATATAACTACAAGCCTTGGAAAAGTTACATGAAGTTTAGTCGTCAGATATATTCAAGACTAAAAATTTCAAATATAGTAGTCATTTATGGAAGGGTTCTCAAATAAAGGGAGGGGAGTTCACTGAGTCACTAATGGAATTTGCCAGCCCCCTACTTTCTGCTACCCTCTAGAAATGTGTTGTCTAATATGGTAGCATCTGAGAAGTTGCTACTGGAATTAAATTAAAGGTCAATTTTGGCTTTAATAGTAAAAGCCAGCTGCTCACTTGCAGTAGTCACGATGCAAGATATAACTGCTCTGACTGCATAGATAGAGGACGCCTGCGTCGTCGATTCTGTTGGGCAGCGTGGAAGGAACAAACAGTTGTATTACAGCCACTAGAAAGAAGGTTAAAAGATACTGCTCAAAATCTCTGAATGCACTATAGTAAGATTTACTTTTATTAGGGTTTTTCTCCTGATGATAAAGGACTTACCAGTTTATCATTCTACATTGACACAGAATTACAAACTAGCCTACTTTTGATTTAGTCTTAAATAGGAAATGAAACCTGATATCATGAAACATTTGTGAAAAGCTTCCAGTGTTGAAATCAGATACCTAAACACAAACAATGCAAATATAACGTGTACACAAACACACTTGCATATGGCGGTGGGGAATACAGACAGGCAGACAGACAGAAAGAGAAAGAGGACAGAGAAAGACAGAGGGAAAATTTGCCATGACACATAACAAAATATATTTGTGAAACTGATGCTGTTAAAATAACCAAAAAAGCAAAAAAAAAAAAACCACTGAGATATTAAAATATGAGCATATATAACCCCCCAAATAGCAAACAACTTTAAAGAAAAATTGGAGAATATATCCTCCAAATTGAAAACAAAACAAGAAGCTAAAGGTCTGAACAATAGATTTATTGATAAGAGAATTAAGAAATTAATTCAAAGAGCCTATATCTGGCTAATGAGGACAATAAAAGAAAATAAAGACTCCTGAGAAAATCTGTCTAGAAAATTGTAGTAGTGGCCAATGGAAAAAATAGTGTACTTACTGTTGTTTCTCTCTTTTTTTTTGAGACAGCGTCTTGCTTTGTAGTTCAGGGTGGCTCTGAGCTCACCCTGTGGCCCAGGCAAGCCTCGAACTCAGCAATCCTCCTGCCTCTGCCTCCTGAGTGCTGGGATGACAGGCGTGAGCCACCACGCCCGGCACTGTATGTGGTTACCGGGGATGGAACTCAGGACCTTGCACTTGCAAGGCAGGCACTGGAACCACTGAGCTAACTCTCAGTTGTTTCTCTTAAAAAATAATTAAGTGAAGAGTATATTTACTATTTCTCATAATCACAAGTCCAGGGTATACACCAGCATCAGGCACAGCTGGATCCTGGCACCAATGCTGTCATCAGCACTCAGGTCTCTCCACCTTTCTGCTCTGCTTCCTTTACACAGGCTTCGTTCTCTCACTGGTTTATTCATGGTGGCACACCCTGTTAATTTGAAATGTTTTTAATCCTTCAAAGATAAAGCACTTCAATAAGAGAATTTTTCCTCCTCCATAATCAGTAAAATTCCTAGGGCTGAGTTATCACTGGCCCGATTTGTGAGTCATACAAACCTTCCTAAATGAATCAGTATGGTCCAGGAGATAGACTTTGCTGATGGACCAGGTCTGAATGATATGTCCTCCCTCAAAACCCAGGGCTGGATCCCAGCACTCGGGAGGCAGAGACAGGAGGATTGCTGAGTTTGTGGCGGCTTGCCTGGGCACCATAGTGAGCTCAGGGCCAGCTTGAACTACAAAGCGAGACCCTGTCTCAAAAGCAAAAAAACAAAAACAAAAAAAAAAAACCAGGGCTGGGTCAGTCTGTCCAATCCCCGTGACTAAAAAGAGAAAGCAGTGCTTCCAAGAGACATCAGGGAGTGGTTGCAGTAGAATAGAATGGATGCTGGCCAATCAGGAACTACTGATGTCCAGGATAAACTTTCATCATTATTATTTTTCTCATATCCATGAACCACACTGTTAAAAACTGAGAACTTACAATCTTACATAGCAAAGTTGATTCCATACTCCACTGGACAGTTTACCAAATTGTTTATAAAGTGTGCATTTGTCATCAATTTCTTAGAGTGAACCCAGTGGATTTTCCCATTTATAAAGCAGAAGATAAACCACAGGACAAGAAGGATCTGGATTCTTCCTGCTTACCCATGTATGAATGAAGTAAACTATTAAAAACATTTTAAAAAGTGCCATTTAATTAGGTCATTTGTGTAAATTCATTAGCATGAACACTTTCTATTGACTAGCACAAAGTGCTACAAGAAACAGGTCCAACAGATTTCCATAAAGTTTTTGAAACATAGAAAAGTGCCAGCCATAGATTAATATATAGAATGAAAAAAAAGAACTGATCTGTCTTTCACACAGTAAGGTCCTACTACCATAAGAAATAGCCATTCCATTCCTAGGTAAAAGACAAAAGAAATTCATGTAAGTATGCATAAATAGTTTGTGTAAGAATATTAATAGTAGCAGTCTTTGTAGTACAAAAACCTTGGATGCTGATACATACTTCAAGTAGCATATACTACCCCTTATGACCGAGTCATCAATAGATTAGATATGCAACATGAAAGTGAAATGTGTTAACATGGATAAATCTCAAACATATAACACTGAGTAGAAAAAATAAGTAACAGAAATTTACTGTGTAAATACATGTAGTATATTTCTATGAGCCCAAAATGAATTAACTGCATAATAGTTTTTAAGAGTACACATGTAGGTATTTGGAAGACAATAAAGATAGCAACAATGAATGAAACTTTTTGCATACTGACTATATCTATAAGGGATGATCAAGGGTATATCAGCAGAGAACACATGATATTTTTAAAATTTGTGTTAAATCCTTTATTTAGAGTTTTTAACATGAAAGAGAAGGTACATGAATATAGATTACATTACGATGGCCAGGCTAATATTCTGCATGACATAAACCAAAACAAAATATATGTATCAATGAATGTACCAACAGAGTACCTGATATTTAATCCAGGTTACATGTGCATTAGATAATCTGACTACAGAGTTATGCAACATAAATTACCAGAATTAACAGAATACCAAATGACAACCATTCTGATTAAATACTTCCTTATTCACTTGGTGAGTATTTTGAGACAGTTTCTTAATAAGAAAAGAACTGGCATGAAACTTAAAATATTGCAATAAATAGAATATAGTTAAAAACACATTTATTTCTTTATAAAATATACACAGTAAATCTCACTATTTAAAAAATGTTGAAAACAAAAGAATGTCTGGATTAAATTTCAAAGAAAAATGATGGTCATTTATATATCATTGGTAGAAAACAGATAAGATTTTGCTGTGAGGAACAGAAAAAATATTTAACAAAGTCATTCATTTAAAATTAGTTCAAAAACATACAAAAGGTTTAAATTGCTACTTATACAATCTTAAAATATTATACTATGAAAACACTTTCTACTATTTAAATAGATGACAAAAATATAACTTGAAGAAAGTGTTTCTCAAAATGAGGTTTAAAGTCTCCTCAACATTCTAATATGAGCTCAATGATAAACATTTTAAAGAAATACCTTCTGTGATTATTCTACATTGTGAAATGCCCAATAGGAAAGAGAAACACCCAAAAGCAAGATCATAAACATATTTCTGATTTGTTACAACTCTGTAAGTTTATATTGTGAATACTGCTTTTTTGTTTGAAAACAAATTCCAGGCATTTAGAGAAACATAAATCTTGGAAATGAACAAGTGCATATATATGAGTAGTCACTTATTACTTGTTACCTGAGTACCTATGAGCCTTGTTTTCTGTGTATCATCTATCTGTTAGTGTTTCACTTTCTCATTACTCGGGCTTGTATCCTGCATCTCTACGACACGTTACAGGTATATCATTAGACTTTTTCTCTCAGATGTGCACGAAGGATCTCCCTAAGTCATCAGATTGGCTGGGCTGGACCCACCTTGTGATCTTCTTGTGTCATCTCCTCAGAGTGCTGGGACTGCAGTAACAACTGTTCTTGCTGATTCAGTGGGTTGTTTACGCCACTCAAAAGTGGGCATTAACAAATGAAATCTCCGCGCTGGAACAAAAAGGTTTGCACTACAATAATCCTTCATTCCTCAATCCAAAACAAACAAAAGTAGAAACATGCCAAGACAAGCCAACAGATACCTCCAAAACTTCCAACTTCCTCAGTCCTGTCCATGGTGTGTAAAAAGAGGAAACCCAAAGCCTCACACCCAAAGTATTTGAAATGATAGTAAGGGATGGAGCGAAGCAGTC
Organism: Thryonomys swinderianus; assembly: GCA_004025085.1. Classification (NCBI taxonomy): domain Eukaryota; kingdom Metazoa; phylum Chordata; class Mammalia; order Rodentia; family Thryonomyidae; genus Thryonomys; species Thryonomys swinderianus. The sequence continues at coordinate 8,056 of PVIC010054035.1, forward strand.
CAGTAAAGTCATTGGCATGATCTCAGAGGATATAAGTAACAAGATATTGGCCCAACTAAGCAAAATCATCAACAAATTTAAGGAAAACTAATCAAAAGAAAAGCTATAAAAAATGGTTGAAAATTTGCAGGATCAACACAGAAAGGATTAACGTTCAGGACACAGATATATAAATACCGTACCTTTTTTTTCTGATGTGAGAACCTGTAAATGTAAATGAGTTCTAGAATGTATGATAGATTTTATGAAATAGGAAATATTCAAAGGGAAAGTGGTAGGAGAAAGTAATGAGGGGAAAGAATAAATACAATTTAAAAGGAAAAGAAAGCACATGTATATAGAGGGTAGGGGGTTGTAAGGTGGGTAGGGATATGGGTAAAAATGAGAATCAACTCGTGTCATATTCTGGTACAAGTTCCCGAATGGTAAGTGCGATGGTGAGCCGTATATAAAATGTACCAGCAAGTAATTCAATTAAAAAAGAATTAATGTGCATAAAAGGAAATTCAGAAGATTAAAAATTGTATTGAAAGTAGTGGTAGAAGTGACAACTGTGAGAAGTTTCAGAACTAGCAGAGGGGCTGTTGTCAGTGCTATCTCCAACACAACAAAAGGCCAAGAAAATTGGATCCAACAATTCCTAGATGATGCAAAGAAAATAATCTGAGACTAATCAGAATAAGTACAAAGTCAGAAGATAGCACTAAAGGCATTTTAAACTGTGCTTACTGAAATAATAGCTAAAAACTTTCCAAATAAGGTAAAATAAGTGGGATACCGCACTAGGCACAGTCAGAATAGAACTTTCTAATGACATATTATAGTTAACTCAGATGTCCAGATAAGAATACATTCTTAATAGCAATTAAAGCAAAACAAAAATTCACTTGTAAAGGAAATCCCATTCATATTCAGATTCTCATAAACCTTAAAGTCCAGGAGAGCTTGGAGTAAAGTGTTTCAACAAAAATAATACAGTTTTCAACCCAGGTAGATCAATTCTACAAAACTATCTCTCAAAATTGAAAGAGAAATAACAACAAATTTACAATTTTTAGGTAGCAAGGAAAGTGAATAGTTCTTTAGAAAAAAAAATTTATGAAATAAGACCAATAAAGTAATGTAAGCCATCAAAGGCAGAGCCGATTGATGTTACCTTTATAATTATATGCATTAAATCATGCAATTTGCTCTGTATTACTAAAGACAAAAATTGGATATGGAAAATAAAAAGTAATCTTTGGAAATTCAATGATACCAACCAAGCAATAATTCACTAAGACAGTATTTACAGTGTGAAGACAATTCTTAGGGAAATAATTCTAAATGAGTATATTTTGAGGATGATTCAAAGGCTTTTCAAAAGTGATTTGACAATATGTAATTTTTACCTGGTATGCTAAGTTTAGAATCAAACATTTCATTAAAAGATAATTTTCATGAAAAGGTAAAATCATGAATTTCAGATATTAAAATTCATGTGTTAAAGATTGTATGAATTTAACTGATAGTGTTGGTACTGAGCTGATATAACTAGTTCAATGGGGATACATGTATGGGTCATAAACATTGAAAAGACCTGCAGATGGAGGCAGAGCTCATTTTGCCATAGGAATAGGTTGGTGAGGGGGGGTTGTCCCTTCACCAGGTAGAACACAATCGAATAATTGTAATAAAGAATTCCTTTTCATTGCGATCAACTCACCATTTATAGAATTAACAAACAACATAATCAGAATCAGACAATGCACAAAAGTATGCTTTAGATAAGATGTAGTCTTCTCTCAAGCACACATTTTCCACAGTGCCGTAGTGTGAAAGGTTTTAAATGTAGTTTTACATGTTGACATTAAGATTTCCACGGCTAGCGATTTCCAACAGCCAGTTGTCCACTCTTCGTCTGCAGTGTGGTTCTCATAACCCATTAGGGTTAAAAGAAGCTTCCCGCACAAGTGAATGACAAGGGTCCCCCACCGACGAGGGGGAGCGCGCAGGATGACAGCACAGGTGGCAAGGACGAGCCTGACTTGTACAGTTTTCCGCTATCGTTCAGGTTTAGTTTTTCTTTCCTTTGGATTACTGGGCAGCTTTCCAGCGGTCTGTACTTTACTCTTCCCAGTTCCTCTTAGAAGATGGGCACTTGAGCTAAAGCTTTTGGGCAGCTGAAATAAGATACTGTGCACAGAAATGTTTTGTAGATTGAAAAATGCGAAAGAAGTGTAAAAGGCCAGTATATTATCATAATTAATATTATATATGATTTAATTTTCTCTCCTACGGCTCTTCATTGCACTAAAGCACACATTCTGTGCTCGGCATAAATCGATGGCAAAGTGGCCCAGCCACTCCTCCCACCGCTGTCTACAAAATCCTGTGTAAGAAGAAGCCTTTGTTACCCCAGCTGTCAGGGAGGCGTGTCTGCTGCCGTCCCTCTCAAATCTAGCCGGCCGTGTAACGCGTTGACCCACGTGACACAGCTGAACTGACACCGACTCCCGGCCTCGGCTCTGCCTCCTTCCGTGGGCAACCGTGCGAGGCGGCCGCCCCTGCTCCCGGAGACGCAGACGCCCTGAAGGCGGGATCAGACGGATGACGTGGCAGGACGAACTCCGCCAGGCGAACTCAAGAGAACATTGTCCAGCTGGCTGCAGCCCCCGCTGCTGAGCAAATAACTCCTGGTTGTTTTACATCACCAATTCAAGGGTGCTTTGTCTGATAGAAATTGGTAGCAAAAACTGCATTCAAAGTTGTACACACTTTAACCTCTGCCTGTCACTTTACACTCACTCTCTGCCATTTTTCTTCTTGTGTATTAGTTCTACTCACATCGGATAACTTCCCTCTGATTTTAAACATACACATTTCATATTTGTTATTTTCTTTCCCTGTGTTTCCTCAAACTCTCCCATTCCGGTGCATTATTTATATTTTAATCTAAATATCACTTTTTCAAAAAGCTCTTTACTGACCCAAAGGTAGTTCGAGTTTCTTCTACTTCTCACAGCCCTTATACTGAATCATTTATTGTTACTGTTGTTCTGATCATAATCACAATCAACTTTTAAAGTATTTTCCTTTTTTAGTGAATTCTACAAGGGCCGGATCTCCACTATCTCATTCACTGTCCAAAGTACAACTAATTGCAGCTACTGCAAGTCCTGCAGCTCAATGGGCCCTTTGCAGGCCTAAGTACTTGTTGAATAAGTAATTACTTTATAAGTATTTTCTGAACAAATGTTTATTATGACAATTATCATTATGTTTTACCTCCCAAGAGTTCATTTCCAATTCTGACCTCATTCACTGTGCTTTGTCTGTATATATCTCCAGGCAGGTGTAAGGCCATATCTCATTGTGTTTGATTTGCACGTCTCCACAGATTAGTGATGTTGAGCACCTTTGCATAATCGGTTGGCTATTTGTACATCTTCTTAAGAAAATGTTTGTTCAAATCAGACTCTATGATTACTTTAAAATCTTTTTTTATTTTTTAATGGAATTGAGTTGTATGTTTATTGTCTTCTTTGGCTATGAGCCCCTTATAGATGAGTAGCAAATATTTCTTTCATTCTGTACGCTACTGTTTCTTTTCTTTT
>PVIC010054036.1:0-11662 GCA_004025085.1 Thryonomys swinderianus
CTCTCCCTCTCCCTCTCCCTCTCTCTCATCCTCCACAGTGTGGTCGTCTAGTCTCGGGTCATGGTCTGTGTCTCAGTAATGTGACTGATTTCGTTATTAAGTAGGACTGTTAACCTACTTGTCAGTTTAACCAAACTTTTCTGAATGTTTCCATTGCTGAGCATGAAAAGGAGACTGGGGTACAGTTGTGAAGGGAGAAGAGGCAGTTCTGAATCCAGAGGGTTTGGTGGGAATCCTGTCACCGATATTCACCATTACAAAGATGTGATTCTTTTCCCCATCCAAGTTTACAGACCTCATGTATTAAACAAATCTGTGGATCCCTGATTAAACTACCATTTTCTAGAATTGTGTGCGTGAGTAAGATGCATAGCTATGAAGAGGACCCTGGGCTGGCTCCTGGGCTGTCTGGCATCCCAACTCTCCACAGACCAACACACCAGGATGCATTTTTCTGAACATAGCTCTGATACTGCCACCCCAGGAAGTCTTCCATGAGCCCCTTAGGCTGAGAGATGTGCTCCCACCAGTCTTCAATAGTCCAGAGCTTCCCTCTGTCATACCAAACACTAATATTATTGCCTGTTATGGCTTGTGTCTACGTGTTCCAACAAAGTCTCATGCAGTAATAGGTGGGGCTTTTTCAAAGATGGCTGGAATTTGAGTGTGTGATGGTGTGATTGATTTATGCAATGCTAGGATTAAGGGCACTAAGACTGAGGGTGTGAATGCTGTGTGCCCTAAGTAGCCTGGATAAGTTATAAGGGATAGAAAGAGTTGTGGTCGACGCTTGCTTGCTGTTATCTTCTGCCCACCATGAATAGTTTCTCCTTTGCGATGCCTGTCTGCCATCTACCCTGCCTTGGAGCCAGCTGATTATGGACTAAAACCTTTACAATCTGTGAGCTAAATAAACTTTTCCCCCTTTAACGTTGGGTGTTGGATATTTTGTCCTGCCAGTGAGAAAAGTGACTAAGACTCTGTCCATACTTTCTTTAATCTTCATTTAGTCCACACATATTGATTGACCAGGCATTGTACCAGGTACAAGGGGTCTGTCAATGAAAGGACATGGCTTTACATTCTAGAAGGAGGAGAAAGGAAAATATACATAAACAAATGATAAAATAAGTTTCAGAGGAAATAAATAACATATGAGGACAGAAATGGTGGAATAGTTGACAAGAGGAATCATTGTCAGGGAGGCTGATCTTGAGGATGGAACATCTGAGCTACTGCAAGAAGTGGGGAAAGTGGCTAAACCCCAAGAGTAGGAGAGCCCAGTCTGAAGGGTCACTTGATGCAAAGGCCTGGGCAGAGGAGCTTGGTTCATTTGATGGTTAAGAAGCTGTGCCTTAGTGAACGAAGAAAAGAGTAATTAGTATGAGTTTGTTCAGAGGGGAAGACAAAAACAAACATATATTGAATGCTCTGGAAGCCTGTGGTGAGTTTTCAACAAAGAAATGGTATGTTGTGATTTCTGGTTTTTAAAAGTTCACTTTGGGGGCCGGAGATTTAGCTCAGTGTTTCCAGCACCTGCCTAGCAAGCGCAAGGTCCTGAGTTCCATCCCGGTAACCGTGCACAATGCTGGGCGTAGTGACTCACATCCACCAGCCATCAATACCACATACCATAGTGCCAGGTGCGGTGGCTCACGCCTGTCATCCCAGCACTCCAGAGGCAGAGGCAGGAGGATTGCTGAGTTCGAGGCTTGCCTGGGCTACATAGTGAGCTCAGGGCCAGCCTGAACTACAAAGCGAGACCCTGTCTCAAAAAAAAAAAAAAAAAGTTCACTTTGGGACTGGAGATGTAGCTCAGTGGCAGAGTGCTTGCTAGCATGAGCAAGGCTCTGGATTCACTTCCCAGTACTCAAAGAATGAGTCAGTAAATAAAAAGTCCGTTCTGTCTCCTGGGTGAAGAATAGCTCCAAGTGCAATAAGAACAGAAGCCAGGAGACCCTGGCTGGTAGCACACAGAGAGACTTAGAAGGGGCAGATGGCAACTGAGAGGAAAGAACTGTATGGGTGTTCCTTTCATCTGGAGATTTTACTAACTTGCTGATGGACTGGGTATAGATCTGGAAAGGAAGAATTTATGAAAGACTCTCAGGTTGTTAGCTTGAAGTGGAGCTCTGTGTGTGTGTGTAAATACATATAACATATTTCTAGGAACATATATAAGAAAGGCCACAAGAGGTATGGAGGGTTGCCAAAGATGACCACAAATCCCCCCAATTCTTTTATGCACTGTTTTTGTGCAGCATGACTTTTTCCACTCCTTTCAGGAGGTGAAGTCTACAGGGAACACGGTGGCACAGAACTGCGATCCTAGCACTCAGTGACCGGGACTCTACCTCAGAATTTTAAAAAGGGGAGGAGGAGGGCCGGAGGGTTAGCTCAGTGGTTCTGGCGAGGTCCTGAGTTCGATCCCCAGTAACCACATACAAATGCTGGGCGTGGAGACTCACACCCACCAGCAATCAATACCACATACCACAGTGCCGGGCGTGGTGGCTCACGCCTGTCATCCCAGCACTCGGGAGGCAGAGACAGGAGGATTGCTGAGTTCCAGGCTTGCCTGGGCTACATAGGGAGCTGAGGGCCATCCTGAACTACAAAGCGAGACCCTGTCTCAAAAAAAAAAAAAAAAGAAAAGAAAAGAGGAGGAGGAGAGAGTCTGGGGAAATATTTCAGTGCAAAGACCATCTTCATTACCATCCAGATTCCATCTTCAATACCAACAAAACAAAACAAGTAGTGTCTATTTATCCCCACCTTCAAGTCTGGACAACGAGGTGGCTTATTTTGATCAATAAAAGGCACTTGAAGTGAAGTCGGCATTCTGGGCCTAGGTCGGAAAAAGCCTGGAAGCTTCTATCCTCTTCCTCTTGATGCCCCAGCCCTTATTTTTGATTTTTCTTGAAACAAAACATACTTCAGGGACTAGGGATGTAGCTCACTGGTACAGCTCATGCTTATTATACATAAGGCTGTGAGTTCAAAGCTCAGCAGCACAAAAACAAAACAAAAAACCAATCTCTATGAAAAGTACACAAATCTTTTTTTTTTTTTTTGAGACAGGGTCTTGCTTTGTAGTTCAGGCTGGCTCTGAGCTCACTATGTAGCCCAGGCAAGCCTCAAACTCAGCAATCCTCCTGTCTCTGCCTCCTGAGTGCTGGGATGACAGGCGTGAGCCACCACGCCCAGCACTGTAATATGTGGTATTGACTGCTGGTGCGCGTGAGTCTCCACACCCAGCATTGTATGTGGTTACCGGGGATTGAACTCAGGACCTTGCAGCCTGCAAGGCAGGCACCGGAACCACTGAGCTAACCCTCCAGCCCAAGTACACAAATCTTAACAGCACAGCTTGATAAAATTTCACAAAGTGAACATACTCATGAAACCAGCACCTGCCCTCTCCTATATACTATCCACAAGGGTATGTAAATATACATGTCTATGCTTACAAATATGTCTTCACAGTAGTTGCAATTTTATTTTAATTTTTTAAAAATTTTATTTGCTTATTTATTTTGCAGTGCTCAGACTAGTTGGCCAGGGTTCTATGGTTGAGCTACACCCCCAGCTCTATTGTTGTTTATTTAGATATATCGTTGTATTAACAGAAAAGTAAATTCATTTCAGCTACACTGAGTACATTAGAACAAGCATTTAAGGAATGCCATTTTAAAGGCACAGCAAGTTATGTGCCTTCTCCCACAGATCTCCATCTGGCCCTTCTGCTTCAGCTGGATAAAAATACCTCGAGCTCTTGCTCGGTGAAGCGGAACCGCTGCCGCCGGCGAGAGGCGTTATCGCCGCCTTGTGGCCATATTTGGTTACTGCAACGAAGCCCTGTGGAACAGGACTTTCCAACGTTTAGCCAACGCGACAATTTGCCAAACGTCTCTGTTCCGGGCTCTCTAGTGACTACCTCATCCAGCTGAGGTGACTTGACAGACCCCAGCCTGAGTGACACCTATCGGGTCGCCCCCGTGGCTGCTAGATGATTCCCACCAGTAGCCTGTCCCTCGCTGAGTGGAGATGGGGTAGTTTGAGGGATCTCTGGGACCCCTCCAGATTCTGGTGTGGCCTTCTCAGAACACAATATTTGGGAGGCCCCTGGCGTGCTCACAGGATAGATGCCTTCACTTCCGGCTCCTCTGGAGCCTCTCCTCCTTCTCAGGTGGGAGAAAGTGTCACACATGAGAAGCCTCGGTGACAGGGCCATGGCTGGGGACATTAGAGATGTTACAGGTGTGACCACCAGGGTGAGCAGACACAGTGGGAAAGACAGGAGCGAAAGGGTGAAAAGCCTGGGGGAGTTTGATATGATGTGATTTATTTTTTTAGAATCTCACTTTTTTCGAACATGAGTGGGGCTGGTGATTTTTTGGGATAAAATCTGCTAGAGTAAGCGAGGGAATGTGAGGTCCTGGGGAGACCATCGCCGGCGATGGCTCTGCTGGGGCACAGCGGCACCCCTCCCCGCAGAGGCGTAAGTGGGGACGACCTCTCTGCTCGGGTGTGGGCTGGGCGCGTTCAGTCGATGCTGATGCTGTCTGTACGCTCTCGAGTTCACGTCTCTGCAGCGCAATTGGTCACACACACCATTAGCCCCAACTCAGTGGTGCGGAGATAAAATAGAGTGTAATGGGGCCGGAGTGTTAGCTCAGTGGTTCCGGCGCCTGCCTCACAAGCGCAAGGTCCTGAGTTCGATCCCGGTAACCACATACAATGCTGGGCATGGAGACTCACGCCCACCACCAATCAATACCACATACCACAGTGCCGGGCGTGGTGGCTCACGCCTGTCATCCCAGCACTCGGGAGGCAGAGACAGGAGGATTGCTGAGTTCGAAGCTTGCCTAGGCTACATAGTGAGCTCAGAGCCAGCCCAAACTACAAAGTGAGACCCTGTCTCAAAAAAAAAAAAATAGAGTGTAAAGGGGAGAAATATCCATCCAGCGCAGGATCGACTTTTTTTGAGAATGCACTATAGCTTGGCTCTATGGTTAGAGTGAGCATGAATAAATTAATAGCTCTTATACCTTGTGGTACAGGTTTGTATAGAAACTCCATGGTTATAAGTAGAAAGATTATATTTTTGTGTTCGTTCTGAACATCGCCATGATCATCCTTCATTAAGACTAACACTCACTGAAAATGAATTGGGTTTCTCTGTTTTGAATGACTTTATATTATTTCATTATATAATTCATAAAATTAAAAAAATTTTTTTTTGAGACAGGGTCTCGCTTTGTAGTTCAGGCTGGCTCTGAGCTCGCTATGTAGCCCAGGCAAGCTTCAAACTCAGCAATCCTCCGGCCTCTGCCTCCCGAGTGCTGGGACTACAGCGTGAGCCACCAGGCACAGCAAGTAGATAGATTCTTACAAATAGGAGAGGGATCAAGAGATAGAAGGACAGGGAAAGATGGGGAGGGGAATGGGATTTTAAAAAAAGAATTGAGATGTGTTATGTAATTATACCAACTCCCCATGGGGAATGTGGTTATTAGGTACTGCAAACATGTACTAATAAAGAATAAAAATTGAAAAAAAGAGTGGAGTAATAACACCAAGGGATTCTTTTGTGGTGCTGAAATAGTTTTGGATCTTGATTGTGGTGGTGGTGGTGCATTTGGTAGCCAGACTTTTTCTTCTCTTCATCATTTATGTAATTGTCCTAAAGTGTAGAGTTTGTTCAGAAAGTACTAGAATACTCAATTTTTTATTTTATTTACCAATTTTCAGAATAACAAGTTGATTCTTAACATTTTCCAAAGTGACCAGTGAGCTATTATTTTTGTAAAGCCATTATAAATTCAGGGATTTCAATGGATCTAATATGTTTTCACTCAATCCAGTATTTCTTGTCTTATCTACAGCCAAGTAGCTTCTTCAACTTGGCTCTTGACATAATTCTAATGGTCTTTGACAGATTCCTTGATTCTTGGTTCCACAAGAATTTCCAATTTATTTTGCACTTCCTTTCCTGGATACAGAAGTAGTCATTTCTCTAAGATTCCCTGGTTGATTTCAGTGGGCAATGACATTTAGACATTACAGTCCAAATCTGAGTAGTTTATTGCTATTGGCTTGCTCATTGTCTCTAAGCTTTTTTTTTTTTTTTAATGCACAAAGCTAAGAAGTGCTATTTTTTTTTCCTTAAAGAAAATGTACCATAGGGCAGGAGGGTTAGCTAAGTGGTTCTGGCGCCTGCCTCATAAGCACAAGGTCCTGAGTTCGATCCCCGGTGACCACATACAATATTGGGTGTGGAGACACGCCCACCAACAATCAACACCGCATATCACAATGCTGGACATGGTGGCTCACACCTGTAATCCCAGCACTCAGGAGGCAGAGACAGGAGGATTGCTGAGTTTGCAGCGGCTTGCCTGGGCACCATAGTGAGCTCAGGGCCAGCCTGAACTACAAAGCAAGACCCTGTCTCAAAAGCAAAACAAAACAAAACAAAACAAAAAACCAAAATGGTGTTGGGGATTTAGCTCAGTGGTTCTGGTGCCTGCCTCAGCAATCAATACCACATACCACAGTGCTGGGCATGGTGGCTCATGCCTGTAATCCCAGCACTCGGGAGGCGGAGGCAGGAGGATTGCTGAGTTTGAGGCTTGCCTGGGCTACATAGTGAGCTCAGAGCCAGCCTGAACTACAAAGCAAGACTCTGTCTCAAAAAAAAAAAAAAAATTAAGAGGATAATTGGGAAGAAAAGTCAGAATTAGATTCTGGCTGGCTCTTTAGTCTCTACTAACTGCATCCTGTTACCTCTTCAATCCTACACTTTGTTAAAAATTGCTGTGAACTCCAGCACCAAAAAGAAAAAGAAAGAAAGAAGGAAGGAACGAAGTCAGGTATGGTGGAACACACCTGTAATTCTAGTACTCTGGGAGGCTGAAGCAGGAAGATCTCAAATTTGAATGCAGTCTGTGACTTAGCAAGACTCTGTGTCAAATAAAAAAGTGGCTGTAAATGTAGCTTAGTGCAAAGGCCCTGGGTTCAATCTCTAACACCCCCCCCCAAGAAAATTACTGTCACAGACACAAACCTCCAGTCCTTCTCAACTCTTTTCACATGCACACTCTTTGCTGTCATCCAGCTCATTGTGAGTGGGTTCCTTTACTTGGAGGCTGTCTGAGAGTCAGTGAACTGAACACAGGGGCTCTGTGATCATGGTCAAGAAAGTGACATTTGTATATATCATTAACCTTTCCAGATATAGTATTTCCTTCCATTTTGAATACAGGTAACAAGTCACAGTGGTTTGTTTGTTTGTTTATTTAGAGACAGGGACTCACTTTGTAGTTCAGGCTTGGCCCTGAGCTCACTATATAGCATAGGCAAGCTTCGAACTCAGCGATCCTCCTGCCTCTGCCTCCTGAGTGCTGGGATGACAGGCATGAGCCACCATGCCCGGCACTGTAGTATGTGGTACTGATTGCTGGTGGGCGTGAGTCACCACAGCCAGTATTAAATGTGGTTACCGGGGATAACCTTGTGCTTGCTAGGCAGGCACCAGAACCACTGAGCTAAATCTCCGGCTCCACAGTGATACTAGTAATATTGTAGTACCTGTGACCTTGTCGCCAGAGAAGTCACATGTTTTTATATTACATTATTGTCAATACAGTATCTTGAACTATTGCTCATAATCCTCACTAGTTTGAATTTATGGCAGCCATTAAACTCACAAGATCTGGATTAAGTTGTTAATAAATACAGATTACCATTCATGCTTAAAATATTTTGGTAACTGTGTTTCAATATAATCTTTTACAACCCAATGTATTTTATGTTATACACTTGAGAAGGGTTTTTCTCATTGTTTTCTTTTGTCACAACAGAACACCTGAAACTGGGTAATATATAAATACAGAGGTTTAGTTGGGCATGGTACCACACACGTGTAGTCCCAGCTATTTGGAAGACTATGCAGGGGGATCATGAGTTTGAAGCCAATTTGGGCAACTGGTTTGGTTTGAAAATAAAAAAATATAAAGGACTGGGGATGTATCTCAGTGGTATAGTGTTCTGGCTTCAATCCCCAGTACTGAAGAAAAGAAAAAAAAATAAGAAAATGAAAGAAAGAGAGAGAAAAAAGAAAAGATAATAGAGGTTTGTTATGGCTCAAGGTTCTGGAGGCCAAGAACTCCAAGCACTCCATGGAGCTGCTTTTCCTTAGGTTTGAGTGACAGCTTCGTGCTGCTTCAACTTGTGGTTGAAATGAGCATGTGCAAAAGAGAAAAATAAAGGAGCCAAACTCCCAGTGGCTGACCTATTCCTTCAAGTAAGGCATTAACACATTCATGAGGGCTCTGTCTCTGGACCCAAAACACCTCCTACTCCCAACACACCCACACTGAGGGATTAAGATCCGAACATATGAACTGTTGGGGGGCACACTCAAATTCTAGCAAGTTTCCTCACAGGTGTCCTCAGTCTCATTAGAGGCTTCCCAGCCCCCAAAGGATTGAGACTCTGACAGGTTCCACGAACTCAAGAGGTGTCTCTCCCAGGTTGCTGCTCCTGCCCTGTTTGGCTCTTCCTCTTTCTTCCTAGTGTATGATTCAAGGGTCTCTGCTTCAGGGAGCTTTCCTAATATGTTTCCTCATATATTCATAAAATGAATCACTATAAGCCTGGCAATGTTCTAGTGCTGGGAATACAACAGTAAATCTAACAGATGAAAATCCTGGTCCTTAAGGAGCTTATGGAGTCCAGAGGGGAATCTGGATGTGGCAGGACTGTGCTTAGACCTCGCCCTGCACCGAGCGGGGTGCCCACAGCTGCTCTTCCAATCCGTCGCACAGATCACCCCGGATGTCACTGTCTGCCAGTGCATTTCTGTAGGCTGTGACTTCCTTGGAGACAAGGCCATATTTGATTTACCCTTTGCGCCCTTTTACCAATAAAGAGCCAGGTAGGAAGCGGGGTCATTTTTCTGTTTTCTTTTTTTTTAAATTTTCCTCACGAAGGCCGCTGACTTTATTGATCTAAAAACAGTGATTGTTCAGCCAAAAAATGGGAGCCAAATGGCATCCTACGCACGAGAGATGAAGGTGGAAGTGAGGGAAGGGGCTGGGCGTCCACAGCTGGTAACTGTCGCCAAGGAAGTGGCCAGGGAAAGAGAAGGAGGGAGAGGAGTGCAAGAACGAGATTTCTAAAGAAGTTGAAATGGCGCAGGGCAGAGAACTCCCCAAAGACCTGGAATACGTCAGAGGTGAGGGCAGCAAGAGCAGTCATTTCCATTGTAGAGAGTGAGGTGAGGTGCCCCACTCCGCTGTGAGCTCGAGGGACTGGGACTCTGGGCTGGGGGTGAGGGCGCCCCACGAGGGCATCACAAGAAGGCAACGCTCCGCTCTCGGAGGCGCCCAAACCAGTCCCGGGACTGCTTGGCGTCGGCACCGCGCGTGTCCGCCGGCCATTCCCGGAAGAGGTCTTCCTCTCTCTTCAGCACAAGAAGTTGGCCAAGTACCAATAGGCCTTGTCAGAGCCTCTTTCCTCCAACTTCTTGCCCAGGCCTCCGCCAACACCAGCCAGGGCCCCACCGGCTCCCTAGTGGCTTCTCCCCCGTCGGCTCTGCCACGAAGTCTCGGTGCTTTGGGGATGTTGTCGTCTTGATCAGGTCTAAACCTGGGGCTTTAGCTCCACTAACAGTTCTTCCCCGGGAGTCATTTTTCTAAACTGAACACTTAATGAGTAAGTAGCCAGTGTCGTGTCCCTCCCCCCTGTGGCTCCGTAGACTCCAGCCAGAGGAACACAGCTCTTCTGGGGTGAAGGCCCCCCGGAGGACCGAAGGTGTAGTGCACGGTACGGTGCTCGCCCAGCGTGTGCAAAGCCCTGAGTTCCAGCCCTCCCTTCAAAGCCTTTTTGTTCTTACATTTTCTCGGTAGGTTTTCCCACCTGCTAGCTGACATGAAAATTCATGGCTTCCTCCTTCTTCTCTCACCATAAAGAAAGACTTCTCTTGCTCTTTGGACACATCAAACTTATGAAATTCTCCAGCACTGGTTTCATGAGTTGACTCATTTTACTCCGTGAGGGAGATAGTGTTTAGCAATACCTTACAACTTAGAATACTGAGGTCTGGTATGAGATTTTCTTTTCCCAGTGTTACAGCCGGCAAATTATAGAGCTTGGTATGAACCCAGGTCTGGCTTCCCTATGTCTGTGACATTTGTATATTAGAATTCTTCATACTACTTAGAAGGATTGGCCATCCTAGGCAATAATATAAGAATTGAGCCGGGTGTGGTGGCTCACGCCTGTAATCCCAGCACTCGGGAGGCAGAGTCAGGAGGCTGCTGAGTTCGAGGCTTGTCTGGGCTACATAGTGAGCTCAGGGCCAGCCTGAACTACAAAGTGAGACCCTGTCTCAAAAAAAAAAAAAAAAAAAAAAGAATTAAAAGTGCAGTAAGAGTTAAAGGAGAAAGAGATTAAAAATAAGTAAAAACTATTGTTATTATTATATTAATATCATATCAATACTCTGTATACAATATTGTATGTTTCTCACTCATTTATTTAATAATAAAACCATTAATCATAGTAAGAAAAATATAAATTTTAAAATTATATTTTAAAAATGTAACATACATATAAAAATATGACAATTTTTTTTTTTTTTTTTGCTTTTTGAGACAGGGTCTTGCGTTGTAGTTCAGGCTGGCCCTGAGCTCACTATGGTGCCCAGGAAAGCCACCGCGAACTCAGCAATCCTCCTGTCTCTGCCTCCCAAAAATATGTAAAATATTTTAAAAGAGAAAAGGCATGGATTCAAAGAGAATGAACGTTAACATCAGTTTTCCATAGATGTTAGAGATGGCAAATTAAATGTAATTGATGAACATTTACTAACATGGTTCTGGGACTTAAAATATTTGCTAGTTATTTGATTATATGGATTTCCAACTTAATTAGTGTATTAGCTTCTTAAGGATACTTTAATCAGTTATTATAAACTGAGTGGCTTAAAACAACAGCAATGTATTGCCTCCCAGTTGTGGAGGCCAGAAGCCTGAACGCAAGGGATAGGCAGGATTACTTCTCTGTGGAGGCTCCAAGGGAAATCCGTTCTAAGTCTCTCTTCTCACTTGGAGTGGCTGCCAGTGATACTCGGTTTGGGGCTGTGTGACTCTGATCTTTGCCTCCATCCTCACGTGGCCATCCTCTCTGTGACTCAAGGACACAGAGCTTTCAGTCATTGGATTTAGAAACCACCTATAACCAGGATGATCTCATCTCAAAAAAAAAAAAACCTTCCTTAGTTACATCCGCCTGGGCCTTACTTCCAAATAAGGTCATTTTCACAAGTATGAGGGTTAGGACATGGGCATATTATTTTCAGAGACATAATGAAATCCTTTATAAGTAGTATATTTTTTTAAAGTTTATGAGCTTGAGCAGCTTTTTGTGGATCCTGATAAACTCCAATAACTTCTTTTTTTTTTTTTTGCTTTTTTGGAGACAGGGTCTCGCTTTGTAGTTCAGGCTGGCCCTGAGCTCACTATGGTGCCCAGGCAAGCCGCCGCGAACTCAGCAATCCTCCTGTCTCTGCCTCCCGAGTGCTGGGATTACAGGCGTGAGCCACCACGCCCAGCATTATATGTGGTAACCGGGGATCGAACTCAGGTCCTTG
>PVIC010054037.1:0-11657 GCA_004025085.1 Thryonomys swinderianus
GGTCTTGTGACATTTTTCTTACTTGACTTTATTTGAACAAATATTTTGATAATCAACCACAAGAAACCAATCAATCAGCTGCTCTAATGTCAATGGAAAGCTATGTTTTATAATAGTGTTTTGCATTCAATTGGCTTTTAAACTGAAAACAGCTTAAATAGAAAAGTAAAAATGAGGGCCAGAGGGATAGCTCAGTGGTTCTGGCGCCTGCCTCGCAAGCGCAAGGTCCTGAGTTCAATCCCCGGTAACCACATACAATGCTGGGCATGGAGATTCACGCCCACCAACAATCAATACCACATACCACATACCACAGTGCCAGGCGTGGTGGCTCATGCCTGTAATCCCAGCACTTGGGAGGCAGAGACAGGAGGATTGTTGAGTTCCAGGCTTGCCTGGACTACCTAGTGAGCTCAGAGCCAGCCTGAACTACAAAGCGAGACCCTGTCTCAAAAAAAAAAAAAAGTAAAAATGAAATGCAGTTGCTTACTTCCTTGCTTCCCTCTATCCCTCTGCTGCATTTAGTTCAAAGAGATATCTGTCCATCATCTTTGACAGAACCACATTAAAGATGCACAATGTAGGCTGAAGTTTTGTAACTAGCTGAGTTCTCTGCATAGGGGAAAGATAAGCCAATCGTGTGTACACGGTCTTCTGTGTCACCTGCCACCATTCTAGTCTGATGCCCTGAAATGTCAGTTGCTGCAAGCCAGAATGGTCATTATTATTATAATGGCTTACCTATAGATGAGGTCTGACAGTATATCAGAGTGCTTTCATATCACTTCTCTTCTTAAAGGTTCCAAGCTGGCAACTTTCTGGTCATATCACCCCCACAGAAAATTACCACAGAGCCTGAAGGAGGGAATCCTCATTCTAAAGAGGCAGCATTTTCCTTTTCCTTTAGGTCTAGCTCTGATGCAGGCACCAATGACCTCCTACACAGCACCACTGCTGAGTCAATTACGATCCAGGAGCAAGTGAGCAGAGGTGACACTCTGGTCACCTAGAGCAAAGTAAGAATCCCATGCCTTCCTACACCCTCTGATCCTCTGTGCTAGTGCTGCTCAAAAATAATCAGGCCTGTGCTGTTGTTTCTCTTTCTTCCTTCCTCCCTTCCTTTTCTTTCTTTCCTTTCTTCCTCCTTTTCCTTCCTTCCTTCTTTCCTACCTTCCTTCCTTCTTCCTTCCTTCTTTCCTTCTTTCTTCCTTCCTTCTTTCCTTCTTTCTTTCTTTTTTGAGACAGGGTCTCACTTTGTAGTTCAGGCTGGCCCTGAATTCACTATGTAGCCCAGGCAAGCCTTGAACTCAGCAATCCTCCTGCCTCTGCCTCCTGAGTGCTGGGATTATAGGTGTGAGCCCTCACACCTGGCATTGTGGTGTGTGGCACTGATTGCTGGGATTGTATGTGGTTACCAGGGATTGGACTCAGGACCTAGTACTTGCAAGGCAGACACTGGAACCACTGAGCTAGATTCCCAGCTTCTGCTGTTGTTTCTTAATGTGGTATCAAAATCTCTCTGGGGCTGGAGATTTATCTCAGTGGTTCCAGAGCCTGCCTAGCAAGCGCAACATCCCTGGTTCAATCCCGGTAACCACATACAACAATACTGGGTGGGTATGGTGACTCACACCCACCAGCAATCAGTACCATACACCACAGTGCTGGGCATGGTCACTCACATGTGTAATCCCAGCACTCTGGAGGTAGAGGCAGGAGGATTGCTGAGTTTGAGGCTTGCCTGGGCTACATAGTGAGCTCAGAGTCACCTGAACTACAAAGCAAGACCCCTGTCTCAAAAAAAAAAAAACCTCTTTGGAAAAAGAATTCTATTCATATCATGGACCTATCTAAAAAATTTCCAATCTCTTATACCACAAACTGAATTTCTGTCCTAAACTGGGTAGATTCCCATACTACAACACAAGCACAAAGAAGTCAGAGGAACTTAATCCTATTGATCAAACTATCCCTAGCAAAAACCACAATTTGTGTGACTTAACTTACATGAAATGTCCAGAATAGGCAAATCTGGAGAAACAGAAAGTAAATTAGTGGTTGTCAGTTAATAGGGAAAGGAAAAGTAAGAAATTACAAGGTTTCTTTTCAGAGTGTCAAAAATATTCTAAAACTAGATCAGCACACAATATTGTGAATATGCTAAAACCACTCACTGTACACTTTAAGGATAAATTTTATAATTTGTGAATTAAATCTCAACAAAATTGTTACAAAAAAAGAAAAAAATCAAGCCCCCTCCCTTTACAATATTTTTCAGGCTGGAATACAAGAAAAAGCTGAGGTGAAAACTTGAATCTTCTGCTTCCTCCCCTGGTCTTTGCTAGTCTTCTTAATCGCTCTGTCACAGCTGTCTCCAGCCCCTCACCTGCTCCAACAGCACCCAGAAACTAACAGGTATGAGCTGCAGAAAATCACTTTATCAGGCTCTCAGAGCTGCGGCCCAGTGAAGTCAGAGACAGCCAGGCCTGATGGTGAGCACCTGTAATCTCAGCACTTGGGAGTCTGAGGTAGGAGGAACCCTGCAAGTTTGAGACCAGCCCGGACTACATAGCAAGTTCAAGGCCAACCTATCTATCTAGTCAGATCCTTCCTCAAAAACAAATAAAATGTCGGGGACAAACCACTTTGGTTTTATCTAAAACAGCATTTTCCTCATAAATTACCAGAATGTATATTGAAAGCATTAATTTTATCTCATTTATGGATTAAGTCAATTTTCATATTACTTTTCAGATAATCATAAGGATAGTACCTGTTGCAATTATGAATTTTTTACTTTCTCACCATTTAAACCACATTGTTTTTATTTTCATTATTACTGGACAGTGAAAGTTCCTTTGTTACAAAATAACAAAAATGTCATCAAAATGTTCCTTGGATAGTCTAACGTTCAGACCCACTATATTCTCTATATTTGCTTTTAACATTTATTCCTCAGTCAAAGGAAAAACACAACAACTTCTCATTTAAATGAAAAGAAAGGAATTGGTATAGAATAGCAGATAGTTCTCAAATTCTATAATTTAGAATATGAAGAATTTTAAAAATAATACTTCAAAAATAAAAATCAGTATTTTAAAATCAAGTTTTCCTGTCTCTCCTATGCTTGTGTCTGGTTTTGAGCCTGATTGCATGCCAGACACTGTGCCAATATCTCACATATGTTATCTCATTTTACTATTGTCACAATTCTGTCAACCCAGGAGACTTCTCAACTAGGACCGTGAATAGAGAAAGTGGTGCTTAACTAGGAAACTAAGTTTGGAGTGCCTCTTCCCAAATATCTCTTTGATTCATTACTACGCCTGAAATGCCACCATTAAACCCCACCATTGAGTTTGACGATTCTTCGGTCTGCACGTAGAAAGTACATCTTCCTAGACCATATTCAAACATAACTGTGGTCTCATGGATTGTAAGAAGAAGCACGGTACAGATGAGCAGGGGAGATCAGAGCATCCAAAGCCTAATCCAGGAAACTGGCACAGGAGACCAGCCCCATGTGACGATGGCTCATCACAGCTCTGGCTGCCCAGGAGGTCCTGACACACCTGCATTCTATAAGAACAGGGTAATTTTCACAGTTCCTGTTTTCTTGGCTAGTTCATCTGCTACCTGCTATTTCACTGGCTTCTAAAAAAAG
The DNA here is from genome assembly GCA_004025085.1 of Thryonomys swinderianus. Lineage (NCBI taxonomy): Eukaryota > Metazoa > Chordata > Mammalia > Rodentia > Thryonomyidae > Thryonomys > Thryonomys swinderianus. The sequence continues at coordinate 3,665 of PVIC010054037.1, forward strand.
ATTCATTTCAAGATTCTGGCTATTCTCTTTACTAAGACTGAGAGAGTTTAAGTGATTTGCCCAACATCATGAAGTAACTGGTAGAAGCAGGATTTGAACCCTCACAAAGTTTGTGTTCTTAATTACTGTTCAATATTTTTTACCACCATACTTGGCTTTCTCAAAATGGCTTTTGCCACTATACCGGCTTTTCCCGCTATACTTGGCTTTCTCAAAATGGCTTTCTCAAAATATCTTTAGCTTAATAAAAGCCAGTAATTTAAATTTTAAATAAAGCCGGGCATGGTGGCTCAAACCTGTAATCCCAGCACTCGGGAGGCAGAGACAGGAGGATTGCTGAGTTCAAGGCTTGCCTGGCCTGCATAGTGAGCTCAGAGCTAGCCTGAATTACAAAGTGAGACCCTGTCTCAAAAAAATAAAAAATAAAATAAATTTTAAATAAATATTTAACCTTGCAATTTCAGGAATTATTGAAGTTAGAAGTTGCTCCCATATATGATTAAGTGGATTTGGACAGAACACTTTGATTTGGAAAATATGAAAGTTCCTTAAGCAAAGTGAAACTTGTTCAGAAGAATATTGTTACAAATAAAACTGTGACTCAGAAGGGACTTTTTCTAAGTTCCTAATTAAATCAGCAAATGAAGAGTTTCAAGTCCCCATAAAACAGCCATGATGCAACATCTTATCAAAAATATGAAAAACAATATTGTCGTGATGTTTCAAAAGAAGAGATCAAAAGAATGATTGCTAGTTCAAAGTCCTCACAAAAAAAATGAGGGTGCTGCTTTTAAAATTCTTTTCAGTCTTGTTTCCTGACAAACCTGTTTGATGGGCATCAGGGACTTGAAGCAGAGCTTCCATGGAAAAGTAGCCATCACTCACGCTCATTGGATTTCTATGACAGAATGATCACATTCTGTAGAACCTGGCAGAAGCACATCATTATTAAGCCTTGCTTTAGCATTTTTTAACTGGTCACGGATGCTACAGTCCTTGGTGGCTCCTCTCTGCTGGCACTGTTTGTAGTTATTTGACCTTTTCTCAGTGGATAATCCACACAAAAAGCCCTAATTACTTCCCCAGCTTTGACCAGGCAGCAGTGTGAATAATCAATGACACTCATTTAGGTATTGCACAATCAGATGCTTATGGTGTTTAAAGAACATTTTTCCATTGACCTGACACAGCTGCAGGACAATTACAAGCAGTAAAGCTGCTGTTGTAATCACAAGATGACCAGGTGACCTTGTGGGTTTAAAGTTGATGACTGGGGCCTTGACTGGGGGCATAGTCGTGATATAGGACATATTTTGGGAGAGAAAGGAAGCTTCATTGTATACTAATGTGACATGCTCAGCCCCAAGAGCAATGATCTGATATATTGACAAATCACAAGACTTATATTGGCAGGTAAAATTTAGCATTTGTATCCATGGCTTCAGCTACTTCCCATTGTACATAAAACAACAAATAAATAAGATTGGGAGGGAACCTCTCAAACTATAGTTCTTTCTCATTTTCTGAAGGTAAATGTGAAAATAAAACAAATAAGATGGCTTCCTGTCAAAATAGAGATTTAAACATTTCTATGATGCTAAATTTTTAAACTATTTAAATTTCAATAAATCCTTATGAATTCTGAAGCCAACTTTCCTCACAAAGGTCACTACTTCAAAGGTCTGTGGTCCTTTAAAATGATCAAATTATCCGTAAGGCTGAATTACAACATAAGTTGCAGGAAAATAGAGTGTTTTTCTGAGAACACTATAGAAAATCCTTTTTGGAAACAAGGATTCATCTTCTAATGTTTGAGAAATGTGGCAAAAAATAGCTTTTTTATAAATTTACCATGCACCTTAAAGGTTCTGGAATGTTTTTTTAAAAAAAAACTTGAAAAAGTGCTAAAATGTAGGCCTGTAGACTCTTTTTTTGTTGTTGTTATTACCATCTCCTATGAAAATTGAATTTGTAAAATTAATTATTGTCTCAGAATATGAATACTTCCTACTTTATTTGAACTCCCTTGTATTTTCATAATATTGTATACCTACCCATTAAAAGGAACACAAAGTAAGATCAGTACATAAAAATAAGCAAGAAAACAAGTTGGTAGGGCAAAATCAAAGTTTTGCTCCTGGCAAGGAAAAAAAATGAAGGAAAAGAAGTATCCTAAATGGGGAGGCACAATGGAGGAAAGTTTGGGAATAGAAAAAAGTCCCAGATAAAAGCAAAGGGTGGGAAGATAGCAAGTAATGGCACAGACCAGACCACCCTCTCTCTTCTTAACTCCCAAGTTGTCCTGATTTAATCTGGCAAAGAAAGCAAACCAGCTCATCAGCATGCAATTGATGATTTATCCAGCTTGCTGTCAGAGGCAGCACTGTCTAAAGACACAGTTGAGAATGAGGAAAAACAGCCCCGTGAGTGAGTCAAGGAGGCAAATCACTGAAAAAAACATACACAGCAAAATTCTTCCAGATTTGATGATGTGATCTTGATTAATCTCAAAATAGCTAAAGCTTTCACGTTGGGGGTTCCTGGGATTTGTAACCCAAGTTTTTACTGATACTAGCAGAAGCCAACACATAACATTTGTAGCATGTGAGCTGGTTTTTAAACATTACTTTTAGCTCCAGCAGATATTACTGTGTTTTCCTCTCGTACAGGAACGCTTGGGTGATATTTATATTTCCATGTACATGTTCATTGCTTTGTTGGAAGGTGAGGCTTTTTCTGCAGCACTTCAAGATTAGGAACAATCTTACTCCTTTCTCTGCACTACCATCTTTCAACAACTCAATAACTCCATACAACTGTTTCCAGCTAATAATGTGCCTGAGAAATATGTTGGCACATTAACACTAATTATTACATGTTGCCAAATCAGGAAGAATATTAGATTATTATTAAGGTCAGTAGTGACAGGCAGTTGGAAACATCCATAAGAGTCGGGGGGGAGGGGAGGAAGAAATGGCAGAATCACATACTCGAGGGAACTGCTGAGTAAGTAATTTCTTCCTTCTGAAAACTCACTCTTGTAATTAAAAGGCATATGCTGCCGAGTGTGGCAAGACAGTGTGTGAAATGAATGCAGTACTGCTAAACCTAGTCATACATTCTGCCTCTTGCAACTAGTATGGCTATATGTGGCATTCATATAACTGGTAATACTTTGGATCTCCATTCTAACTTTAGGCAAGAAATTTCTTGAAGAATAGACTTAGAAGAAAACAACCAAGGAAATATACACATATACACCTACTGAGTAAACTGTACAAACCCATGAGGCCCCGAATACCAAGAAACTGAAGGTTTGAACATTGTTTTATGGCATATGTACTCTATGAAGGTAATATCATTTTTAGTGCTTTATGGATGAAGAAAACCGAAGTATAGAAAAGTTAAATGGATTGACAAGGTTTACAGCCAGTATGTATCACAGTAGACTACAAAGAGCTAATTTTCTAAATGCAATGCTTTTTATTTTCACTGCAATCCACTGTTTTTCCTTTAAAAAAAAAAAAAGGTGATTCAGTATAAAGTATATAACCTACTATACATGTAACCAGATATTTATGGATATATAAACTTTCATTACATTCATTCACTCATTCATTTGACACAGGGTCTCACCTTTGTAGTTCAAACTTGGCCTAAATCCACCATGCACCTCAGGCTGACCTCGAACTCCTGGCAATCCTCCTGCCAAATGCTGGGATTACATCCCTGAGCCACCACACCAGCCATTACATTCTTTTTACTAAAAGAAAAATACTGGGTGTACTACAAAGTAGGAAATAGGAGCTCAGAAGCAACCTACAACTTATTATTTGAATCCTAGTTATATTTAATAAAACTTATTGTTAACCACATTGATTAAATTGAGGGGAAAAAAGGTTCATTTACACCTTTCAAAACTCAAACCAAGGGGCCAGAGATTTGGCTCAGTGGTTCCAGGGGTGCCTAGCAAGTGCAAGATCCCTGGTTCGATCCCTGGTAACCACATACAACAATATTGGCCATGGTGACTCACACCCACTAGCAATCAGTACCATATACCACAATGCCAGGTGGGGTGACTCAGGCCTGTAATCCCAGCATTCAGGAGGCAGAAGCAGGAGGGTCACTGAGTTCGAGGGTTGCCTGGGCTACATAGTGAATTCAGGGTCAGCCTGAACTACAAAGCGAGACCCTGTCTCAAAAAAAAAAAAAAATCAAGGGGCCAGGGATTTAGCTCATTAGTTCCAGCGCCTGCCTTGCAAGTGAAGGGTCCCTGATTAGATCCCTGGTAACCGGTAACCGTACACCGCAGTGCTGGGTGTGGTGACTCACGCCTGTAATACCAGCACTTGGGAGGCAGAGGCAGGAGGATTGCTGAGTTCTAGGCTTGCCTGGTCTGCCTAGTAACCTCAGGGCCAGCCTGAACTTCAAAGTTAACCCTGTCTCCAAAACAAAACAAAATCTCAAACCAAAAATCCAAAACAAGAGAATATTTATGTTGAAGTATTTGCCCTGCATTCATATCTACTTAAAGTTGCACATCCAAAATATCCTGGGCATTATTTGAATAATTTGGATAAAGGACACCTAATTCTTTTTTCTTCTATGGTTAAACCACTGTATATAAGAGAGCAATTTTCACATGCTGGATGAGTTCCTATGATTGAGAAACCAATTCAAAGGAATGTGTTTGAAACTTGCAGCAACTTAGCTATTCATTATTATTAATATTTTCATTAAACTATACAAAGCCTTGTTGATATGAACACGGTTTTCTTTTTCTAATCCATCAGCGTATCTGAACATTAAAGCTTGTTTGATTTTCTCAGGGTTTTGATTGGTTGTTTGCTCTGAGGAATTTGGCTTCTTTTAGAGTTAATAGAACCGAGGGAAGGTGCCATAAGAAAGCTTCTGACAGTGCCACGAGTTTATCAAGTATTCCCAGAAAAAGATCTTAGTTGGTAACTTGGACATCTTATCCACAGAAAGCCAAAAAATCTGAATGTTTCAAGCTTATTCTTGCACATTTGACAAATGCTTGAAACAAGACTGGTTAAAGTACATAAATATTCACACCATTGCTCTGAACAAAAAACATTTAGTCCAAATTTCAGTTTAGCTTGCCAAGAACTAATCTCTGCTCAGCTTCTTGTTGAGACTCTATTTCATGACCCAGTAAGGTCCTCAATAAAAGGCAAATTGGTTTTTGTTGCTGTTGTTGGTCTTTTTTTTTTTTTTTTTTTTTTTTTTTTTTTTTTTTTTTTTTTTTTTTTTTTTTTTTTTTTTTTTTTTTTTTTTTTTTTTTGAGACAAGGTCTTGCTTTGTAGTTCAGGCTGGCCCTGAGCTCACTATGTAGGCCAGGCAAGCCTCGAACTCTGCAATCCTCCTGTCTCTGCCTCCCGAGTGCTGGGATTACAGGCGTGAGCCACCACGCCCGGCACTGTGGTATGTGGTATTGATGGCTGGTGGGCATGAGTCACCACACCCAGCATTGTATGTGGTTAATGGGATCAAACTCAGGACCTTGCGCTTGTGAGGCAGGCACCAGAACCACTGAGCTAAATCTCCGGCCCTGTTGGTCTTATTTTTGTTTTGCAGCATAAGGAGACTATACATGCTGGGGAAGTACTCTGACACTGAACTAGCAGAAAAGATAGGTATTCCTACCCAGTAACCTAAGTCAAATGGGAAAATGTTCAGGATGTGTGTTCCCCTAAGGTGTACTCCTGTGTAAAAGGGCTTAGAACTAGGCTACTCACACAGTACACAGCAGTCCTGACTTCTCTGGGCCATACTCTAGCTTTATTTTTTCCTATAGCATTCATGTTCCATGCTTCAGTGTGTTAGCCATATTCTAAGAATTATTTTGGGCTTAGCTGTCATAGGGTTAGGGAATGTGGGAACACTTTAAAGACTATGTAGTCCAGAAGTGCCCACACCTGCATGGTTCATCACACTGTGAATGTCTTAGTAATTTTTTTCTCTTTACTACACTGCTAGACCAAAAATTCCTTTATTAAGTAGTATAACCTAAACACTTAAGAAATATTTAGCAGGCCAGAGATTTAGTTCAGTGCTTCTGGTGCCTGCCTATCAAGCGCAAGGTCCCTGGTTCGATCCCCAGTAACCACATACAACAATACCACAATCAGCAATCAGTACCATATACCACAGTGCTGGGCGTGGTAGCTCACGCCTATAATCCCAGCATTTGGGAGGCAGAGGCAGGAGGAGAGCCAAGTTCGAGGCTTGCCTGGGCTACATAGTGAACGCAGGGCCAGCCTGACCTCAAAACCAGACCCTGTCTTAAAAACAAACAAACAAACAAACAAACACACTTATTTATTACAGCAATGAAAGATATACAAGGGCTGAGGATCTGCCTTAGTGTTAAAGTCCACAAAACCCTAGATTTGATCCCAAGAGCTACACACACACACATACACACACACACACACACACACACATACACACAGAGAAAGAAAGGAAGGAAGGTACAGAAGGAAAGGAAAGGAAAGAAAAAATTAGAAAATGAGAAATAAACCATGCAAATGAGAAAACAAAACTTCACTGAGTGGGATTGGGGATGCAGTTCAGTGGCAGATTACTTGCTTAGCATGTGTGAGGCTCTGGGTTCAATTACTAGCAAAAAAAAAAAACTGTAAAGGGGTTGTGATAACCTCAAAGAAAGAGAAGCAAAACAAAGCACAGAAATTAGAAAAAAGAAAGTGAAAGAAGATGCAAAAGAATGAGCAGCAACTCAGGACATCCAAAATCTGATAACAGGAATTCCAAAAAGCAACTAAAAAAAATGATTGAAGAAATAATTCAAGAAAATGTTTTAGCACTTGAAGATAAGCACTTCCAAAATGAAATGATCAATGGAGTACCCAGCACAATGGAAAAAACCTAGATACACATCTCTGTGACACAACAACGGCCACACAGTAGTACATGTTTGTTATCCCAGGTTCTTGAGAGGCTGAGGCAGAAAGATAATAAGTTCAAGGCCAGCCTGGTCAGCACAATGAAATTCTGTTTTTAAAAAAGTGGGAGAAGAAGAAAAGGATGTATCTTGCTGTGATGCTTGAATAGCATAAGCAAAGCCCTGAGTTCAGTCTTTCCAGTCTTCTGTACTGGCAAAAAATTGTGAAATTTCAGCAAAGAAAAGATTTTAGATTCTTTTTAAAACACAAGTTTTAGAATCAGAATAGTATCAGACTTCTTAGTAATAATAATGGAAAGCAGACACTGGTGAAATGCCTTCAAAATTATAAATCTAGTAAATGTGAAGGTAAAGTAATGGAGTTCAGATATTTAAAGTCTCAGCACTTTTTCAGGGAGCTGTAAGATATATCCCACCAAAATAAGAATGTAAAGTAGAAAAAAAAAGACAGGATATCCTACATAAAACAGAGGCAAAGCAAATTCTCTGAAGCAGGGAGGTAGTAGGTCACTAGCCAAATTGATCCTGACACGTGTTTTTATATGGTCCAAGAGCTAAGAGTGGTTTTTACAATCTTATGTGTTTTTTTAAAAAATAAAAGGAATATTTCATGACACAAAAGTAGATGAAATTCAAGTTTCAGTATCCATAAAGTTCTACTGGAACATAGTCACATTCATTCATATTGTCTGTGGTTACTTTTGTGTTATAATGACAAAGTTGAATAGATACATCTGAGACCAGATGGCCTGAAAAAACTCAAAATATTTATTATATGGGCCTCTACAGATAAGTTTTATTTAGCCTGAAAGATGATGAGGGAAGCAGGAAGCCTAAAGAACAAGTGGCCTAAACTAAAACAAACCAGGCCATAGGAGAATTATTGAAACAATAACAAATAGTAATGAAATTCTTCAACTGCTTAAATGTAACAATGGAGATCTATTTCACTTAAAAATGATTTGTAGGGGGAGAAAGGAACCCTTCTCCACTGTTGGTGGGATTGCAGACTTGTGCAACCATTGTGGAGATCCGTGTGGAGAT
>PVIC010054038.1:0-11667 GCA_004025085.1 Thryonomys swinderianus
ACAATTATGCAAACCACCTTTCCCGAATTTTGACAACCTTCCCAAACTGTATGAGATCTATATTTCAAAGGTTCTTTAGGCAGCTAGTCTATAATTATTATGTTTCTTCTGAAAAGGTCCTAAGAGGAGATAAAACGGAAGGGGAAAGGTCTGTATCACTTCTAGAACAGAAGTCACTGGAGGTTGCTCACAGTTTTACCTCTTAGATTGCATAACGTTTGCTCCTCAAAGGTAACTGTGCCAGCAAACTTTGTCTCTGTTGGTGAACTCAGTACCACCAAGGTGGTATTTCCTATGTTTCTCAACATTTAAGAAAAGCTATTCTCCCACTGTCCAGCCTCAGAGCTTTGCTTCTAAGCCCCTAGAATCTGGTTGTCCTATCTTTTCCCTTTCTTGAACCCTAGAAATGAGGGAATCTTTGTGTACTTATTCAATCCATGATCCTCAACATTCTTTTTTAATTCCACTCTTTTAAATGCACTTATAAAAATTCCTGTATTAAATTATCTCTCAGAGGATTTTCTGGTTTTGCTTTTGGTCTGGGTTCTATCTGATACAGCTGGTGTTAAAGTAAACATATTTATTACTTGAAAATCAATAATGTCTTCAGCTAGCTTTCAGAGGAATCACACTATTATAATTTCTTGTGTTTGTATATTTTATTGTGAGTCTAACATCTGTTTTGGTATTTCCTCTCAAATTCCAGAGGAAAATAATCATGTAGAAAACTGGGTGAAATAACTCATTCATGTTTGGAGATACTGAACAGAGAGGAGGTGAAATAGCTGTCTTCTGGGTATAAACTATGCTCAGGGAACAGCCATGGAATGACTGAGTCATTGGTTTAATTTGATTTTGTGCCAAGCTCTGTCCATGAGGCTGGTATGTAAAATTGCATCTCTGAGGACTGGCTCCTGGGACTAGTTAGATTTTCTTGGAGCCAACTGAATAGTACTGGGAAAGAAGCAGGGCAATTAATCCACACATCAATGCAGTATATAAAAAGCACAGAGGATTAAGAGGGAAGATATGAAATAATACTTGTTCTGGAAAATAAATTTCAAGCCTGGAACTGTTTCTTCCCTACTATTAATTCTGGGTCCTTGAAGACTTGGAACATTTGAATACTTTTGTGAACTGCTAGTCAAGTTCTTCTTCAACATCCTATTTTTCTAACAAATTTTATTCTCATTTCCAGAACTAAAACCTTTATTAATTAGTTCCTTTTACTCACTAAGTAATATATATATATATATATTACATATATTATATATATTATGTATGAGATATAATGATCAGAATAGGTTGTAAGATCTTTGAGGGCAAGCCAGGCAGCGTCTTTTTATCTGTGTAGACACAAACACAAGTGTTTCTGATCAGAGAGTGTATAACCTACTTAGGGATCATCCCTGTGCTCACTTAATATGCAGACTGTAGAATTCTATCCCAAACTACTGGCATACTGTTTCCAGTAAAAGAGTTCAGAAACTCATATTTAACAAGCCTAATAAATAATCATTATTTCCAATAAAGCTTGACAAGTGGTTCACTGTCTTTCCCACAATGCCCCTACACATGAGACAACTAAATAGTATGTTCTGAAATGTACGAATGGGTATGAATAAAATCTACATGTCTGTAAGACACATATTAATTAACATTGAAAACCAGATTTTTAATGCATTAAAATATGACATTACTTTTAGTCAAGGACATTATCCCAAAACTAAAATGAATGTAAATATGTCTGTATACAAAGACCAAAACTAAGTTAAAATATAGAGTAAATTTGATGTTTCGTTTTCTTCAACAATTTAAATCAACCTCATAATTTCACCTGAAAGCCTGACTGAACTTTTTACATTAGTTTAATGTGTTATATGAGTGAAAATTAATAAGCTAAGCATAATGATTGAATGCTGATGATTAAATTGGATTGAAAATCACTGAAATTAAGAGGGTGACTTTTTAGATTAATATGTTATATCTTAGTTCTGGAGGAGATACATTATCACAATATGTATTGCTTGAGAATACTTTTTAATTTTGTTTGACTTCAATTTCCTTATAACACTAAATCTCATGCTGTGTTTTAGAATGTATTTACTTATTAAGTAATATATATATATATATATATAATTCTAGTTTTCTGATTATACATTTGAAAAATAATATAGTTTTTATATCAGATACTTTAGAGTATTAATAACTCTTATTTCTATGTTATTATTATATTCTGTGAAATCCCCTTTTTCCTGAAATCTAAATTATCTTTGAAGTTCATGAAGGAATTTACATGGCATCACTTTTATACATATTTTGTGCTCTAAAATATCTTTGAGTCACTAATGGCTTTGTCTTTATGATCCTAAACCCATAATAATCTGTTCTTAAAAGTTAACCTCTTTCCTTTATGATGTCCATTCACATATTCATTCATTCAGCAAATACTTTCTTAGTCTCATTATGTGCCAGTCACCATGTGAATCTGATGGGTCATCGGGAAATTACAGTGCAGGATGGGGAAATGAAGATGAGTAATCAGGAAATTACAGTGCAGAATGAGAAATTTAATTTAAGAAAGCAGATCTGATGGGGTCATAAAGGAAGGATGTCTCACCAGTCTTGGGATAATATGCAGACTATGGTTTAACCCCCAGCAATAACATAAACATATTCCAATATGAGGGAGCAGTTAGAGGCCTGTCACAGTGATCAAAGAACAATATGCTGATGATATAAATAAAAGGTAAATTATATTTTTACAATGGTTTACCCCTCTCTTCAAGTGAACTTGACCGCTGCATCTACTAACTTTATTTTTAACTTTGCATATTTCTAGATCATGACAGTGTAGTCCTCTTATCCAGTATTTATTTTCTTGTGAAGCGCAAATTTCTATAAATTGTCTCCATGTCCTAATGTGTATTTTACCTGTGAATTCAAATGAAGTACAGGAGCACAGATGCTTAGAAAATCTTTATTAAGTTAATTATGAATGTGTGAATGACTAAAATCTAGTAGTTTTTAATCATCGTAGCAAATATAATAAAGTATAAATATAGTAAAACTATAATAAAATTAAACTATACTAGAAGAAAAAATAATGAATTGGAACTGGGAAATTATGATATGGAAAACAATTAACAAGTGTTTTCACTAGACATCTCATTACCCCAATATGCAGAGTATTGAAACTACTACATAGTCCTTTCGGTTGATTTTACTTTGGTGTCTCTCAGTGTCCTTGCAGACAACGTGCATGGCTGCATCATCCAGTCATACTTGTTTCGATTCTGTGGATAAGGACAAAAACCTTAAAAACAGAATTTTTTATGTCAAAGTTTATTGATTACGAATAGATGAAATTTGAGTTTTCAAATGATCTTAAGTGGATTGGCATTCTAAAAATAATAGTTATTTACTGAGTGATAGTTGTGTCTCCAGCCCTCTTATTCTGCATATAGCTGGGTATTAATGTACCTAGTCCTAACACAGCTCTATGTGATTGGTGATATTCTTTTCATTGACTGGCACAGATATCTTGAGTCATCTGGCCTGAGTTACATTAACTTCACTTAGCATGCTAACACACCCCAATTAAGAGGCAGGAAATAACTCTACCCAGAAATAGATTAGAAGAGATTCAGCAGATTATGCATAAGAAAACCCACATCACCTTTTCTAAAGTTTTGAAATTAGTTTTGCATGTCTAGATAAAATAGAAATTGCCAGAGAAACTTATTGAAAGAAAGCTATCTTGAGAAAGGGTATTTCTAAATATTTGTCTAAATCCCAGAAAAGGAATTGATAACAGGTAGTTCTCAGTTCAACTCTTTGCTTTTTATATAGCAAGGATTCATTTGAGGACCACTATACAGAAAAAAAAACTATATAAAAAATGAGAGGCTTCAAAGATGAATTGCACGGAATTACATATAAAGAAACATGACCCTAATAAGATTTTATTTCTAATGTTCAGGGAACTTGAACTGGTCTCAGATCACCACCCTATAAAATACAGCAAAGACCATAGTCTATTTTATATCTCACATATTATGTTTCAGGGAAGAAATAATATAAAGAATAGTTCATAATATAAAGAATAATTGTTATATAGAAAAGGTCTCAAATATAACTGATCTTGATTGATGCCACTGAATTATAAAACTCCTTAGACAGATAAACCTAGAAAACTTTCATTAATTTGAAGAATCTAGGATAACTACATTCCAATGAGATTTTGATAGGACATTATAGACATGTGTTGATTTGATAAATGAGAAGACTGAAGCAATCCTGAAAAATTATTGATAAAAAACCACTAGTAAGTTTATGATCTTGACTGTGTCACTTCAGAAATACTGTTTTATGTTTTGTTAAGAAAATCACAGTTTGCTCGGAACTTGCAATCCGGCCTGGTCAGGTTACCGAGCCGTCTCCCTCATCCTACGGCCCCGAGAGGGTGAGCGGGGACGTGGAATTACAACAGCCAGACTCCGCGGGGGCTGGGGAGCTTCTCTTTTATTATATGGATGTTACAGGCATGCACATAGGGCGCCTAGGGATGTGACAGGATGAGGGCAGGAACAGTGCTCACAGCGGGGTGTGATTATACACAAAGGCGGAAGCAGCATTTAACAATGTATGATTGGTCTGTGTCACCTGCGTCAATCCCCTGTATCAGCCACCTGCGTCACCTGCATCTGTGCATTGCTACACTTGATCTTAGCCAAAAGGCCGAGAAGCGATCATCTGTGCATTGCTAAGGTGTCTTAAAGGGCCATGGCCTCTTTTCGTCCGCCAGGAGAGAGAGAATAAGTGGCAGTGCCTGGAGAAGGGTTTGGCCACAGGAACTAAAACACTTTGCTCTGAAAAAATCACAGTTTGATCACACACACACACACACACACACACACACACACACACACTGAACAGCGAATTTCTCTTTTACAATAAGTAACACAATTTGTCAGTAGCAAAGTAATGCAAAAAGGTGAAGGTGTGTTTTTAAAATTTTCCCACGTTCAAGTATGTGATTTGATAAGAAATCATCTTATATCTAAAAGACTAGCATATTGATTATTCCATCAAAGAAGTGAAGAACAACTTGTAAATACAGTGTTGTGGAATACTAACAACTTATTGCAATCAAGTCGATTATAACAAGTTAAATTTCATGATAAATGTTTTTGTTACTTAAAGGTTCAGTATTGGACAATAAAATGGAATGCATTAGTAACAAAAAAATTTAAGTGGCTGTTACTATTCAAAAGAAAAAATGCTGAGTTTTAAAAGTGATATAAAAATTCAGACTCCACAGTGTACCCAAATGAAGTGAGTAAACTCAAGACTGTGATTAAATGGAGGAAACATTTAAATAAGACACTTAGAAAATAGAAAGAAGTAACCATGTATGAGAAGATGATATTTTCTGTTCTCTCCTTTGAGTAAAGTTATAAAAGGAACAACAGAAATTAAATGAAAAGCAACAGAAAAATGTTAACTTTAATGTTTTGGAGGAAAAGAAATATACTTAGACGCACTGGATAATTAATAAATGGATCACAGACAAATAACCTACTCTTGTTCTGTAGGATGCTGCCCCTGGACACAAAAGCTTTGGGCCCTTTTGCTTGCATCAGTACCATGTGACTATCAAGGTTTCAAATGTTTCTGGACAGGTCAAGGATTGTTTTAAATTAACCTCACAGCCCAGTTTCGTTTTATTGATTTTTAAAAACTTTGACTCTTTATTGGTACTTCATATATACACATCATGATCACACTCAACTTTGAGAATTTGTACTTGTGTATGACACAACTTAATTCTCTTTTTTCCACTTCTCCCCACTCTATAATCCTGCTCCCTATGTACATAACCTTTGTTTCCTTTTTTATCCATAACATTTTTTCTTTCCCCTCATTACTTACCCCTAAGCTCGATTTCCCTTTGAATATTTATAACTTCATAATTCCATGCATTCTAGAACTCATTTACATCTTCAGTTTCTCATAACAGAGAAAAGGTATGACATTTACACATCTGTGGCCTATTTATTTCACTTATGAGTATGTCCTTATGGTGTTTCCATTTTATAAATGACTCTAAATTGTTTTTATGGCAGAGTAATACTCCATATTTTTTGTGGGTTTTTTTTGAGACAGGCTCTCACTTTGTAGTTCAGGCTGGCCCTGAACTCACTTTGTAGCCCAGGCAAGCCTTGAACTCAGCAATCTTCCTGTCTTTGCCTCCCGAGTGCTGGGATTATAGGTGCCCGGCACTGTGGTATGTGGTATTGATTGCTGGTGGGCTTGAGTCACCACACCCAGCATTATATGTGGTTACCAGGGATTGATCTCAGGACCTTGAGTTTGCGAGGCAGGCACTGGAACCACTGAGCTAAAACTCTGGCCCCCCATTTTATTTTTTAAAAATCTCCCTTATCCAGTCTCCAGTTGATGAACATTTGGGTTGTTTCCAAGATTTAGCTGTCATGAACTGAACTGCTATAAACATGGGTACACATATGTCACTGTGATATGAATCTTGTAATTCTTTTGTCTATTATCCCATCAGGCCATTAGGGGAATAGCAGGGTCAAATGGGACCCTAAACCTACTTTGTTGAGGAATCTCCACATTGATCTCCATAGTGATTGTACCAGTCTACGTTCCTACCAACAACGGAGAAGGGGTCCTTTTTCTCTGCAACCTTACTGGCCTTTGTTGCTGACTAATTTTGAAATAGCAACCATTCTTTTTGGAATGAGATGAAATCTCAGTTGTTTTCATCTGGATCTCTTGAGTGACCAGTGATGTTGAGTATTTCTTCATATGCTTCTTGGCTGGTTTTACATCTTTCTCTGATGTTCATTTCAGATGCCTATTTAGGAATTGGATCTTTAAATTTGGGGGGCTGATTTTATTAAGCTCTTTACATATTCTAGATAGTAGCCCTTTGAGAAACAGCTGGTAAAGATTGTTTTTTCATATTGTCTTTTCACTCTGCTGGTTGTTTCTTTTGCTGTGCAGAAGCTTTTTAATAGGATGAGATCCCATTTACTGCTGCTAGGTCTTGTGCTATAGTTCTAGAATGCATGACAGATATTATGAAGTCATAAATATTCAAAGGGAAATGGGGCTTAGGGGCAAGGGTCTTGTTCACAAAGTCTTTCCCTAAGCCAATGTCTCCAAGAATTCTACCTAACCTATTTTGCAGCAGGTTTAGAGTTTCTACATTAATATTTAGGTCTCTAATCCACTTTGATTTTAGTTTACTATACTACGAAAGAGGTAGATCTTGCTTCAATATTTGGCAGATTAAAGCCCAGTTTTTCTAGCACCATTTGTTAAAGAGACTGTCTTTCCTCCATTGATGATGTTTGGCTCCTTTGTTAAAGATGAAGTAGCTTAGTGTATCTGGATTTGTTTGTGGATCTTCTAATCTATTCCACTGGTCCTCAGATCTGTTGCTTTGCCAGTACCATGCATTTTTTATCACAGTGGCTTTGTAGTATAGTTTCAAACTAGGGATTGTGATACTCCCTCCCATTTCCTTGTTTCCTAGAATTGCTTTTGCTATTCTAGGCCTCTAGTGATTTCAGATTAATTTTTGGATTATTTTCTTTAGATCTGTGAAATATGCTGAAGGGATTTCAATTGGAATTGCATTGAACTACAAAATAGTTGTGGGAGTATAGCCATTTTGATGATGTTGGTTCTTCCTATCCAGGAACAAGAGATGTCTTTCCATATTTTGATATCCTTTTCAATCTCCTGCTTCAGAGTGTTGTAGTTTTCAAAGGAGATGTCTTTCACCTCCTTTGTTAGATTGATTCCTAGATATTTCATTTTTCTGGGTGCTGTTGTGAAAGGAACTGACTCCTCAGTTTCTCTGTTAAGTCTATTATTGGTGTATAAAAATGCTATTGATTTTGAAGTATAAATGCAGAAAAAGCATTGGGCAAAAATCCAACATCCATTCATGATCAAAACCTTACAGAAAATCTGAATAGATGGATTTTATCTCAACCTAATAAAAGCTATTTATGAGAAACCAACAGCCAGCATCATCCTCAATAGTCAAAAACAAATCTTTCACACTAAGATCAGGAGCAAGATAAGGATGTCCACATTCATCACTCCTAATCAATATAGTGCCGGAAACATTAGCCACAGCAATTATACAAGGAAAAGAAACAAAAAGAATAAAGATAAGAAAGGAAGAACTTAAATAGTCATTATTTGCTGATGACATGATACTCTATAGAGAAGATTCTAAATACCCACCAAACAGACTTAATCATCAAATGTAGTAGCTTTACTGGATACGCGGTCAATTTTGAGAGAAAAAGAATGGAAAGTAGGAAAATTTTGCTTCAGATGGAAAGGTCTCCAAATGAGAGTGCCTCGTTGTTAAGATGCCCGAGGCAGTTGAGAACTCCAGCTGATTCCAAGACCTTGCAGGTGTGATGGAAACTGACTAGGTGGCTGCCGCGGGGGAGGGGCAGCTCCAGTCGGCGTCCCCAGGTTGGCCCTCTCCTCTTCCTTCCACTCATGGCCCCGATAAAGACCTTCTCATCCCAGGAGGGAAGTCTGCTCTTCAGTGGAGGGGTAGATGAAAGGAAAGGTAAACTGCGAAGGGTGGAGGGAAAAGAAAACAATGAGAGAAGAAAGACAGACATGGAAAGCAAACTTTTGTAAATAAGGAGTGGAAGGGGTTGAAGGGAGGGGAAAGCGAAAAAGAGGAGTCAAGATATAACATGGACAGGTACAAATTTCCTATGATGAATATGGTTGTCATATATTTAAATTATACCAATAATTTTTTTAATAGCTCACACATCACGTGACTAACAATCCTCCTAGGACATCCAAGTGACAACTTCCCCTGTGTCTTCAGTGTATAGTAAA
The DNA here is from genome assembly GCA_004025085.1 of Thryonomys swinderianus. Lineage (NCBI taxonomy): Eukaryota > Metazoa > Chordata > Mammalia > Rodentia > Thryonomyidae > Thryonomys > Thryonomys swinderianus. Next base: position 8,917 of record PVIC010054038.1, read on the forward strand.
GAATCTTTACCATCTTTCAATCTTTGAGGTTTAAAAATTACATTGCCCCATGATAGATTTCTTTTTCCCATGAAAATCTTTCATTTGCTCAATCTACCTTTAATTTCAAGGACAGCTTTACAATATATTACTAAAGATCAACAAAAATGTACTAGATTACAACACTGGCTCTTGGAAGATAGATTTTTGGATGTTACCCATCTTTACACATGGCGTAAATGTTGTGTCTCTTACCTTTATTTAAGATTAACTTTCTTGGGCCGGAGGGTTAGCTCAGTGGTTCCAGCGCCTGCCTCGCAAGCGCAAGGTTCTGAGTTCGATCCCCGGTAACCACATATAATGCTGGGTATGGAGACATGCCCACCAACAATCAACACCGCATACCACAATGCCAGACGTGGTGGCTCACGCCTGTCACCCCAGCACTCGGGAGGCAGAGACAGGAGGATTGCTGAGTTCTCAGGTGGCTTGTCTGGGCACCATAAGGAGCTCAGGGCCAGCCTGAACTACAAGCGAGACCCTGTCTCAAAAAGCAAAAAAAAAAAAAAAAAAAAAAAGATTAACTTTCTTATGAGCTTTGTAAAGTGACAAGGGAAATGAAAATTTTTAAATTGGGCATTATAGGTTCTGTTTTCCAGTAGTTGTATATAATTGTATCTTTACATAGTAAATAGCACAGTAATGCTTAACTGCATGTAAACACATTTTCTTTATCCATTCTCTTGTTTTTTTTTTTTCTTTTTTTCATTCATTCACTACTAGAGCATTTTAGTTGTACGGCATGGTGAGAGTTGTACATGTATATAGCAAACCAGTCTCCCCCTTGCCGTCCTTTCCTGCTCCCCCAATCTAATTCCCCATCCTGTGAATTGTGCCAAAATGAGCTTGAGTGTCCAGGTGTCTTTATGGTATGACGATTTAAATTATTTTGAGGAATATATCGAGGAGTTGTATAGCTGGGTCAACTGGTAGCTCTCTTCAAGATGTGTTTGTAACCTTCATAATGATGTGTATGGAACCTTCATACGGATTTGCAGAGCCACGTGATGCTGCATGGTGTGGCTAACAGCAAACAGAACATGATCCTCTGAATGTCCTATTAGATGGAGCCTTAAATTCAGTTCAGGGAGATCTGAGAAGCAGGACCAATTTTAAAGGAGTTCTACAAGCTGAACTAAAAAGGGAGGGTATCTCAGCATATGTGAAATTTTTCATATGCTTTATAGTCACAATAAATTTGATGTCTCCCTTGTTCATCTAATACTTCTTTCATTTAGCAGACGTGTCACCTTGAAAATATTCTCTGAGAAAAGAGCATTTTACAGAAAGACAGCTCTTCTCATTACATAAAAGAGATATATCCTACATACTGTTTAATTTCCATTGAAATCATAAATGTGCAATGCAATGTCTGAAAATATTTTTCCAATTTCAGCAGTTTAATGGCAATGCTTATTACACAAGCCTTAAACAATTAAAACCCATTTCTGCCGCTTTTCTCTACATTTAAAAACTCTAGTAGATCTATGGTTTTGGGGGGAAATTATGCAATTATTTTGAATATACCTACAAATAATACTAGAAAGGTGATAGCTGTCAAAGGAGCAATATTGAGTGCTAATGACAACTAATCTCGATCATCAAGACTTATTTGGTCAAAATGGGTTCTTGGTTATAGATGACATTGGTCTGGAAACTAGTGAAAAGGGAATGTTTCTGTCATCTGCATGCTCAGAACTGTGGACTAACTGAGAATACAATTTGATGCCCATTAAAACCAATAATTGGTGAATTTTGCTCAAGTAGGATGACCTATATTAGATATAAAGCCCTGTCTTTATTATGAGGGTTCCTAAGGTTTTTGTTTTTGTTGTTGTTGTTGTTTATTTTTGGCTAACTTTTATTCAATTCAATGCAACTCTGCTCAGCCATGTTGAATCCAGCACCTTCTGGCGTGTAACAGCGGGACTGTACTGGGCTGCTTCTCTCCAGGCTTTGTGCCGTCTGGCTTCTGGGATTATACGGTGTACTCTGAGCACCAGGGCACTGGTGGACTAGCCAATTAGCCTGGTGTCTGGACAAGTCTTCCTTAATTTCTTCCTCTGAATGAGAGGCCTTCCATCATAATTTCTTATTCACATTTTACTGATATTTTTCAGGAGCTATTTTAAAGAAGTCTTCCTGTAGTTTCCAACAAAACATCATTCCTTCTACTACATTGCCAAGAACAAAGAGCAATGTTGTTTGCAAACCACTTTTCACCTTCTACAGTATATTATAATTATTTGTATGAATATTCATCTTCCCTTATTAAGACCTGTGATGTAATCAGTAGTGACTTTGTTATGAATCAAGAAGTATTTCTAGAATGCATAAAACAAAGATAACACATCTTTGGATAATCCTGTTGTTGGTGATAAGATTTCTTTGTTTGAGTGTAGTGTTTCTGTATGTATGTGTTTACAGATTTATATATATATATATATATATATATATATACATATATATAAAATACAAAGTTATATAAATCATTGATTAAATCATCTTTGAAGAAAATCAGCTGTTCATACATTTATAGACCTGCATATTTTTACTTGTTTATTCATTTAGTGAAGTATTTTAATTACTTTACTGAGCACCATGTTAGACATCAAAAATTTAAGAAATAGTGTAAAAATGCTTATATTCTTTAAGAAACAAAACAGAAAGACAAAAAAAGCAGTAGTATAGCAAGTAAAAATAAGAGCACAG
>PVIC010054039.1:0-11808 GCA_004025085.1 Thryonomys swinderianus
TCTTTCTTTCTTTCTTTCTTTTTCTTTCTTTCTCCCTCCTTCCTCCCCCATCACTGAGCACACTAAAGGGACTTTTGTGAAGGCAGGATTTGTCTTGTCTGTTTCTACACAGTACCCAGGGCAGTAGTTTTTCTGGATGAATAAATAATTGAATGAACGAATGAATGAATCTCAAGATTCAGTAGTGAGCTGTCCTATTTCAGTTTCAACACAGCACACCCATGTCTTGAGGCCAATTCTTAAAATCCATATTGTAGATGCACTTGGTACGACAGGAAGCAATTAAAACACACCGTAGCATAAGGGAATGGCTGTCAACACTTATTCTGATAACCAACAAACAATGCGGAAACAGCATTTTCGCCTGCAGATGGGGACATGCTGACTTGTGGGAATGTAATGCAAACTTCAGTATAACATGTAAACCTAGTAGGTGAAGGAAAAAAAATTACACAAAGCAGTGTTCCCTCCTTCTCTCCCACCCCTCCCTCCCTGCCTCCTTCTCTCCCTCCCTCGTTCCCTTCCTTTCTTCCTTTTCCCCAGTGCAAGATTTATTCTCATGTAGTTTTGTGCTTCTTTTGTTAGCTCACCTTTCCCTCCCCGGAAAACTGTTAAAATCATTCTTCACTTAGTTCCCTCATTTAGTGCCTCCTGAAAATCCATGCTATTATTTTTTCTAATGAGCAAAATCTGGGGATATTATCCTACTCATCTGCATCTCTGAGACTACAAATTATCAGGATGCACCTCATGTCTAGACACCTGCAGGTGTCATTTTAGTCCCGATTCAACCTGTTTACACCCTACATTGTTTTATTTATCCTTCAACATCGGGTCTCCCGCTAATTAGTGCTGACTTTGGTCCGCTGGCACGCGCGGCTCTCTCCCCAGTGCAGCGCAGAGGAGGCTCTGTGCCTCACAGCTCCCCTCACCTCTGTCTCCTTGCACCCAGAAACACCGCGTGTCCCATTCCTGGAAGGCTGGGGTGGAAACCCTCGGGCAGCGCCAAGGAAGCTTCCAATTTACAAGCAGCTCTCTGGGACAATGCTGATCTTCCCCAGACGCTAAATCATAATCTTCATGTTTTTCGTATTTTACATTCTAGCCACAATTTCAACATCGCATCCCCATGACATTAGGGCATGATAAATCAGTAGGCGGGACGGCTCCCCTGTACAGACTGGTACGGGACCAGGCTGTGCCAACACCTCTCTTCTCCGTGGGGTTAACCCTTTCCTCGGCCTCCCCCAAGCCTGCTCTTCCCAGCAGGAAACTGTTTTTGCAAACATCAAAAGGCTTTCTTTTTGAACTTTTTCTTTTCTTTTTTTTTTTTTTTAACTACTGGGGTTTGAACTGAGCACCTTTCACATGGAGCTACATCTTCAGCTCTTTGGACTTTTTGTTTTGAGGAGGTCTGGTTAAGTTGCCCAACCTGGGGTTAAATTTACAACCCTCTGGGCCGGAGGGTTAGCTCAGTGGTTCCGGCGCCTGCCTCGCAAGCACAAGGTCCTGAGTTCGATCCCCGGAAACCACATACAATGCTGGGCGTGGAGACTCACGCCCACCAGCAATCAACACCTCAACACCGCATACCACAATGCCGGGCGTGGTGGCTCACGCCTGTAATCCCAGCACTCGGGAGGCAGAGACAAGAGGATTGCTGAGTTCACGGCGGCTTGCCTGGGCACCATAGTGAGCTCAGGGCCAGCCTGAACTACAAAGCGAGACCCTGTCTCCAAAAAAAAAAAAAAAAATTTACAACCTTCTGCCTCAGCCTTCCCGTGTCTACAGGTGTTACCTCACCCGGATTCTTTTAGAAATTTGTTTCTTTCCTTCTTTCATTCTCTCCCCCGTGTTTCCTTTGGGCACCTTGCTAGGTTTATCAGTACTTTAAAGCAAAAGGAAGTATTAAACCACCATCAGTGGACACTAGTAAGTCTGCACTGAAACCATGTCTCTTTCTCCTCTCCACCAGATATTGCCAAAGGAGGAAGAAGGTGAAAAAGTTTAAAGTGGTGAAATATTTAAAGCTTAATTTTTTTTTTTTTGAGACAGGGTCTCGCTTTGGAGTTCAGGCTGGCCCTGAGCTCACTATGTAGCCCAGACAAGCCTCGAACTCAGCAATCCTCCTGCCTCTGCCTCCTGAGTGCTGGGACCACAGGCCTGAGCCACTATGCCCGGCCTTTTTTGTTGTTAATTTTAAATAGTTTTTTACTGGCATGTGATTTAGCAATGAGTTTGTCTGATTTACCAGTTCTATCCAAAGGCTTTGGATTTATTTATAGGTTTGTACCACTGTAGATAGAATACGATTGGAGAAACTCGTTCATGACGGCCCATTGCCTGGGTGTTTTCTGGGAGCCATTTCTCTCCTTATCTGCAGGTAGCTACAACATTAACATTCGGTCTTTATGGATTTGCCTTTTCTGAGCACTTCATACAAAAGGAATTATACAATAGGTGGTATTCTGCATCTGCCTTCTTTCACTTGGTCTAATGGCTTTGAAGTTCTGTGCTAATGGCTTTTGTTATTTGGCAAAACCCTTTGGAGGAGCCAAGCTGTCCCAGAAGCCCACATAATCTACTGTATGTGTAGAGCACACAGTGCAGCGTATCCTATTCCTCAAAAGAATTAAATGATTCATATCACAGTGACATTTGTGCACCCTTCTTCATAGCTGCTCAGTTTGTGATAGCTCGGGTCTTGGAAACAACCCAACTGCCTATCAACTGGAAACTGGATAAAGAAGATGTGGGGTTTTTAAAAAAATAAAATGGAGTATTACTCTGCCATAAAGAATGATAAGTTTGAGCCACTTGTACTCAAATGGATAAACCTTGAAAGCATACTCATAAGTGAAATAAATAGGTCACAAATGTGTACATACTGTATCTTTTCTCTGGTATGAGAAACTGAAGATAAGAGTTCTAGTGTGTATGATGGATATTGTGAAATAGAAAATATTTAAATGGTAAAAGCGGGCAGTGGTATCACTTCTCGGCCTTTTGGCTAAGATCAAGTGTAAAAGCGGGCAGTGGTACATAAAGTGGAGAGAAAATATGATAGTAAAAAAGGAAACAAAGGGCCGGAGATTTAGCTCAGTGGTTCTGGCGCCTGCCTCGCAAGCGCAAGGTCCTGAGTTCAATCCTGGTAACCACATAGAATGCTGGGCATGGTGACTCACACCCACCAGCAATCAATACCACATACCACAGTGCTGGGCATGGTGGCTCACGCCTGTCATCCCAGCACTTGGGAGGCAGAGACAGGAGGATTGCTGAGTTCGCGGTGGCTTGCCTGGGCTCCATAGTGAGCTCAGGGCCAGCCTGAACTACAAAGCGAGACCCTGTCTCAAAAAAAAAAGGAAACAAAGCTTATGTATATATGGGGCGGGTGTTGGAGAGTAGGCAGGGGAATGGGAAAAATGAGAATTAAGACATATCATATACTGGTACAAATTTTCAATGTCAATATTGATCATGATGTGTATATAAAATATACCAATAAAAAGAAAATGGGGAAAAAATGAAAAAAAAAACAGCTGAAACTGTTTAGGGTCTAGTTTTGAGAGGAATGTAGGAGATGGTCACCAGTGGCCCTAGGCAAATGCAAAGCAACTTCTTGTGTTTTAGAAAGAGAAAAATCTCAAACATAAAATTCTCTTATTGAAATGACAGATTTGGATTACATAACTTAAGGAAATATGACACTTTATGCTTTCTTCTAGTACTATTTTTTTCAAATCCAGGGGTGCTGTACAACTGAGCTACATCCCCAACACTTAAGAATTGTTTGTTTTAAATTTTGAGACAGAATCTTACTAAGCTGCCCATGTGGGACTCAGGCCTTCGATCCTCCTGCATCAGCCTCCCTAAGTACGTGTGGAGACGAGAGACATGGGCCACCACATCCTGTAGAAAGAGGGCGTCCAGACTCTCTCCCTTTCCTATCATCTGATGAGATTATCATAGACGTTAAGACAATGTACATTTCAGTACTTTACCTACTGATTATGATATGCTCATGTGGAAAGTATTTTTATACTACTAATATAATTAGAACTAATATATACTTATATAGTTAGCTATACATAGTTACTTAATTAGAACTAATTCTTACATCACCTAAATTTTATATTCACTAGTATTATATATCATTAAATGAGAGAGGAGAAACTAAAATCTAGACTGGGAGGTCAAAGGCAACAGAAGTATGGGAGGGGAGATAAGGAGGTTTGTGGGGTGACTGGCAGGGAGTCGGGGTGAGGACATCAGAGGAGTAACCTGCCTGGCCCTGCGCAGGCGCAGCTGTAGGCAGAGGCAGCTCTGCAGCTTTTTGGTTGCTCTTTCAAGTTCTCAAGAGTGTGTTGGTGACACCTCTTTTCCTCGCCAAGGGGAAGATGGCTGTGGGCCTTAGCTGGGCAGCACAGAGGAAGTGGCTTAGGAAGCCTCACCACTACAGCCAGTCCACGCTCTGTCCGAAGCCAGTTATGAAGCCTTTGGAGGTAAGACCTCAACTGAAGAATTTTTGAAGAGCTTCTTTAGGTCTTTTTAACGCAAAGTCCAGGCCTGGGAACTAGTGGGTAGACAGACAGTGCTTATGTGCACAAAAATCTCCAGGAGACAGATTCAAATTGAAGGGTTCCTAGATGTGTCTGCTTTTGTAGTAAGCTCCTAGCAGTCCCCCTGATACTCCCCTAGAAATATACTTTGAAATGTGAAGAGCTCAGGAAATTCAAAGTTTTTTTGGTCTGTCCTGGGATATTTTTGTCATTTGCTTCTGTGGTTTTTAAAGGGTCATTCTCAAACCTGCAGCTTTAGCACTAGCTGAGAACTTATTAGAAATGCAAATACTCAGCCTCTATTTCAGACCTATGAAATCAGAAACTCGGGAAAGTTCCAGCAGTTTCCATCTTATCAAGGCCTCTCTCTCTCCAGGTGATGCTGTGGAGTGTTCCAGTGGCTGTCTGGTATCCTTCTCCATCCTGCCCACCCCCATGCAACTCCCACCGGTCCTTCACAACTCATGTCTTTTCTGATGCCCGCGATGCAGTGGTGCACTGGTAAATATTTCCTCCGATAGCATGGAAGGGCTCTTGCTAGCTGGTTCCCCCACAGCCTTGCTCTGTCTCATGCTTAACACACTGTACCAAATGTTGGGCTCTCTGCCTGTCATCAAGCAAGGAGGTGAGCTCTTTGTTCGTTCTCCAACTCTTGAGTAGAGCTTGCACTTCGAAGGCCCCCAGATATCTGTACTGAACTGAGCCGAGTAGGTCCACACTCATATACACAGCAAATCTGTCCAGATGTAACCATTTCATCTTTAAACAAACTAAAAGTTAGATTGAGCACAAGAAAATGTTCTGCCTATATTTGATGTCCAGGATTTAGGCAACTTGAGATTCGTGCTAGTGGTGACCTTATGAATTAGGAGCAGAGCTTTGATCGGCTTGATAGTTTACTCGCTGGAATAGAAGCCTCCAGAAGCTGACTTCCTGCAGGGCAGGAAGATGGGACCCTGGGAGATGCTCCCAGCTCTGCCACTGACCAGGGTTCACCCTTCCTTCCCCTGCGCTCTTATCTGTAAAGGAGGGCACTGTGTTCTTTGCTGCCTTGAAGGTCCCTTCTATCCCTGGTTGTTAGATCACAATTCAGGACTCCATATGCTCTTTACACTGAGAAGAAAGTATGAATTTAGAAAGTTGTTTGGCCCATTAAAAAATGAAATACCGTATGTATCTCACAGTAAAGGATTAAGACCCTGATATGACCGAAGAGTCAAGGGGTTCTCCTGGCATCTTGTTTTCCTTCTTCCTGACGAATTGCCTGACGCTCCCCTGATCCTGTAGCTCTTTAGAAAATAACATTTGGTTCTGGTCATGGCAGAATCCCAGGCTTCGCTGATTTAAAGCCATAAGGAATGTGACAGCAAATTTAAATTCTTTCGTATCTGTAAAAGCACGAGTCTTGAAATACAAATGTTAACATGAAACAGTGTTGGCTTTTTATGTACACTGGAGTTTTCTTTAATCATTAGTAGTTCAGTTAGTATTTATCTCTCATTCTTTTTTGGAACTTCAAATCTTGGATTCAGCTATAACTTTCTGTATTGCTAGACTATGTAAAGACAACTATAATTTCAAGGTTTAGATTTCAGTCAATTAACTTTACAGCATAAACAATTAGGACGCTGATATTTTTCTCTCTAGTCTTCCATTTGAGTGATCATGACCTTGATTCTGTAGAGGTAGATTTTATCAATACATTGTTATATGATTTCAAAAAAGAATAACTCAATATCAGAAGTCATTTCTTAAAATGCTCTGAGAAGTCTTAAATATTTTTGGCATGTGGGAGGTAAGAGTTCAGAGGTAACTATTTCGTTTGCAATTCAAAAACATAAATTAGGATAATTGTTTTAGAAAAGACTGAGAGAAGATGTGCCGATAACTTTGAGCTAATTAAGCAGCCTCTTTTTAAGCTGTGCTTCATTTACCTCCAGATACTTTCTCTTTTTGCTAGTCAACACTGACACAGACCTGTCTGTTTGAGACTGTGTTGTCCATTAATTGGAGTTTACAACTCTGGTCTTAACATAGGTAAAGGATAAGAATAAAAGATAGCTTTGAATTTAAACAACTTCAGAAAAGACCTCAGTGTTTTTACTCATTTCAAGTCCCTTTAGCATGTCAAACTAAAGATGTAATGACTGAATTAATTACATTTAATCCACAAAAATCAGCTCAGGGCTCCCATAGTTCACTCATTGGTAGGTCATTCTCCCAGCCTCAAATTCCAGAGGGCTTTTCTTTCTTCTCTCTCCCTCATGTTCTGTAACCAGACAATCGTTAAATCCTGCCAACTGTTCCTTTATGCACCTAGAATATATCCTTCCTTCCTTCCTTCCTTTCTCTCCCTTCCTCCCTCCCTTCCTCCCTCACCATTAATACTTGGGGGAGCTTCTAATTCCTGGGCCCTTTCCCAGTGTGAGAGTCAGGATGTCTGAGGTGGGCCCTGAGAGATCTTCATTTCTAATGGGTGACTTTGAGGCCTTCCCTCAGAAGCCCCAGGAAGCTGAGAATAGGGACCAGCCTAAGAGGAAGGAAGGATTTCCAAACAGGACGCTAGGCTGGCAAGAGCGAGCCCTGGGCAGAACTCAGTGGATAAGGAGGCTGCAGGCTGGGAGTGAGGCGGAGGCCCCAGGGACCCATGTGTGGGACCTCTTAGGTGATGAAAACCTCTGCTTTGGGAAGACAGGGTCTCAGATGTACCCCAAGTCTCCTTGTTGGGAAAGCTAGCTGGAAGCAGGAGAGGAATATTGGCTGCTCAGGAGAGGTCTGGGCTGGATTAGATCATTAGCTGTCTTGGAAGGAGATGAGAAGGTGCCAAGATGGAACCCTATTTAAATAGTGGCTGGGGAAGATGGGCCAGAAAGAAACAGGAGGAAAAAGAGAAAGAGCTGGGGAAGCCAGGAGAAAAGAATTAGAAGAAACGAGGAAACTATCAGTCACTAGCATTCCCTGTACCCTGAACAGAACAGGTATATGTCAAATGTCCTGTCCTGCAAATTGAATGGGAAGGGTGCCCAGGCTATGGAGGGTAAGAAACACATGGGGAAAGGCTATGGGTCCCTTCGGCCCTGGCAAGGCAGCTGCCATGAAGGGTCAATGGATGGAACATGGCCGGTCCAGGGACGGGACTGAGTGGGTGGGGGAGGGGCGTGTAGCCCACAAGTGTAGGTGCTGAATCAATTGCTGCACGAGCCAAGGGAGCAAAGACGGTGACTGATGCGGAGCGAGGTGGGGAGCGGGGAAAGGAGATGTGAAGGCTGTCCTGTTCTTCCTCAGGGATGTGGCTACCTCACATCTGTGGAGCACGGGCTGTCATTTCCTTAGAAAAGAAGGGGTCTTTCATGTCTCTCAAATCACTTCGATTGTTCAAAATGTCACCTCCAGGTTTTCCTCTTTGAAGAAATATTCCCTTTTTAATAAAGCCATGGCTAAATCTATGTCTTCTCCAGAACGTCTGGCTTTTTCCTGACGCTGAAGATTTCTAACTGGATCCTGCTGTCGTGTGACTGAGGAGGTGCTTTGCCTGGTGGACTCATCATAATCTACAAGACAGGGTTCTTGTCCTCCCCACCCGCCATGACCCTTGCCTGATAAGTGGTCGTTCTGGGACACTAGCCCAGCGCTGTCTGACTCAGAAACATCCTTACTCCACCCAGACTGCCTGGCTTCCATTGTACGAATTCCAAAATGACAGGGCTGCCTTCCTCCAAAGTTCCTGACCTCTCTACAGTCCAGACAGCACTTTCTAGTTGGGGTGTTGCTTCTTTAGTCACTGAAGGCAAAGGTCTTGCCCTCCTGCCCCAGCCTCCCCTCTTCCTCCCTTTGCAAACTACAGTGGCCGAGAGAGAAACTGCCTGCTACTCCCCTACCAGAAGCGCCTCTGTCCTGCCCTGTTCTGGCCGGTGCTACCTGCCACCTGCCTCCTGGTGCCCAAGCACACCGGGCAGCCTCATGCGTGGTCCGGTAACCCACTGGGGCCCCTTCCGACTAGAGAAATCATGCTTACTCAGTGCCCTTGTCCAAGTGGGGGCATCTAATTGAAGCCACTGAATGTTACCCATTCGATACTATCATCTCCATGGCACATAGGAGGTAACGGTGCCTCAGAGGGTAGGTGAACCTCAGGGCACCTGCCTGGGAGTGGTGAAGCCTGTGCTCAGCCTGGGTCTCCCTGTGTTTTACGATCTTTTATTGTATCATCTCCCACACAAGAATGAAGCCAAAGCAGCAGACATTCCGGCCAGGAGCTTGCTGCTCCAGGAAGGGCACAGGCGGAAGGAGCAGGGGAAAGCGACTGCTTGTGAGAATCTGCCAGTACTTCGCACGCTTTGATGAGAACATCACCACTGAATTGATGAATCTATGAAACCCCCTATTCCCAGTAGTAATAAGGTTTCCTCTTATTGGTGTGTCGTTTTGTGCCTCTCACTCTTCGTATTTAACCAATTAGAGATTTAAAAACATGTATTTCTACTGGGACTTGTGACGGGTGCTTCTATTGCCTACTCCATTTGCAGAGGAAGAACTGGAACTCAGGGGCAGGAGCTCTGAGTTTGAAGTAGAGAGAGTAGTGAACTGGCCGGAAGGGAGGGTACCCTCAGGTCGGCTTCCCAGCCCAGCCCACCCCGCCTGGCAACCGCAGCAGGACCGTGAGGCTCACAGCCTGCGCTGGTGCCCAAAGGCAATGATGGTGCAAAGTAGGTAGGACCCCCAACGTCTGGGCAGGGGGCAGCATCCTTGGCCCTAGGGCCCTACCTGAGGCCAACCCCACCTGCTGGGTGTGTGGCCTCTAAATATACCTCCCCCAGGAGAAAATCCTTTCAGCCTGGAGCCGCAGCGCGTTAGCTTCAGGGAAGCCTCCTGTCTTTGTCTCCACGTGGCCCTGGGGACAGGGTGGGGCTGAACCTTGTCCTGTGCCCAGCTGACAATTCCTTCCCAGAGGTTTTCCTCCCTGGCAGAGTCCTTGCTTTAAAATAGAAAGCACAGTAAGTTTGTAAATGTTCTAAAGCTCCCGTGGGCTTTTATCAGACAATGAAGGCTCTTTAGGAATCCCCAGGAAATGCATATTAAGGCACCTGGACCCCCTCCCCCCACGACACCCGCTTTCTTAAGGTGTTTTCTGATTATCGACTCTGAGCCACACACTCCAGCCCTGAGGTTCATGACACCTTAACGTGCCTGGGGGTGCAGGCAGGGGGGATTTGGAGCTCCTTTGAATGTGTGTACTATTTTGTATGTCTGGATGTTATTTTCCCCTCTGTAACTAGCATTAGATTTTCAAAGGATTCCTAGACCAAAAGGCCAAATACCACTGGCTTTGTGTTTCTGAGGCCCTGGCCAGACAGGGTCATTTGGAGAAGAGAAAGAGGAACCTTTCAAAAGCCTTTGGATTTGAATACAAGACCCAAAGCTCTAGTGTTTGTTTTTCCTTCTAATAGAAGTTTGTTTGGGGTGAGGCTGGTTTGGGGAGCTTTTTCTGGATGTACTGTGATAAGCTGATTTTACTTCTATCGTTTTAGGTGACCGACTGTTGGGAGGAGAAAACTGCCAAATACCCTGAGAAATCCTGCTCCCTTCCTTCCTTCACAGTGAAGCTTCTTCAGGGATTTGTCTATGTGGATTCTCTCCATTTCTGGGTCTCCATTCATGCCCCGACCATGGGCATCTCAGCTTCCCCGCCAGTCTCATTGACACGGCCCCTGCCTCAGGCCCGCACTGACCCCCTCCTTAAATAGCCTTAAGATGCTTTTCAACTCCTGCCTTCCTTGATTGTGGTTCTTTATATGGACTTAAATAATTAATCTTCTTAGTCAAGGCAAGCTCTGTCTGTAGCACTCTGTCTGTTAGCTATCATTAATACACTCTTCTAGGAAAAGCAAGGAGTTTTAGCTGCAGGTTCTAACACTGCTAAATAGGCTGTTACCAAAACCTGTAGGTTCCTTAACTATCACTGAGGATGTACAGGGTACCCTGCACTGCACTGGGTGCTGGTGACACAATGGTGGCCTGACCTGGGCCAACAAGGTGGCTTCCTGTGCGCTGCAGGAGAAGGAAGGAGCCCTGAGAAGGATTCTGTGGTTAGGATTTGTTTGCTTCTACTGAAACTACATTATTCATCTGGGCTGGTCAGTGTCCCTGGGGAGTTAGGCCTTTCCAAAGTTAAAATAATCAGATTACTTTCCGATTACATACAGACATGCATACACACATGCACACACATGCATACGCACATGCACACAGTCCACAACCACTGTAAAGTCAGGCTTGAATGATCAGCAAGATATTAACTTTCTAAAAGGGATACAAGGGGTGTGTATGGTGTGTGTTATAAAATTTGGCTCCAAGTGACGCAGGAGGGTTAAAGCCTAACTCCCCACCTGAAACGCGAGTTTGTGTTCTCTAAAAATTGAAGAATGAAGTTTAGGAACGACGGAGGTTTGAGTAGGAAAATTTTATTGGGAAAGAAAGCTTCTGCCGAAGAGACAGAAGGGGGAACCTGGAAAGTGGGTAACCTCCCTGCCTCACTTCTCAGAGGGCTATTATAGAGCAAAGCCAGGAGGTGAGGCGGGTCCAGAGTGGGACAAAATTACAATCTAACAGTAACATTGCAAATACAATAGCTTGGGTAACATTGGTACAATGAGAAATCACACAAAATAGACAAACCATGAACTCTTTTCCAGGGTCGTGGGTTAAAGTCTTAGCCCTCCACCCCAGGAGATTGGAGCCCATTTTAGAATATCAAACGCTATTGTTTATCCTAGGGGGGCTGGCACCCTCTTTAGAACATCTGGGGATTCCTATTTAGAATATCAATCACGGCTATATGTATTACATGGGTGGGATAGCTTTTTCCCTCTGGCAACACTATCCTCCAAATTGGCTTTTTTGCTTCTTTTCAAGCGCCAGTCCTATCTATCTGCCTAACACATGTCTAGCTCACTTTTCTATCTATAATACAAGTACCAGAACAATAAGAAAATACAGTATAGTTGCAGCTCCAACTTGGAAGTTCCCTATGGCAGGGAGAACAGGCTGAATGCATAGGTAACAAAGGTATGAATACATTCCCACAGGTACAAAGGACAGTTCATCAAGGCTTTGACAGGATGAAACTTGATTTGACTCTTGCCTTGAAGTTGATTTTTTTTTTTTCAGTACCAGGGATCAAACTCGGGCCCTTATGCTTCCAAGGTAGGCACGGCACCACTTGAGCTAAATCCTCAGTCCTATACTT
>PVIC010054040.1:0-11662 GCA_004025085.1 Thryonomys swinderianus
GCTGGCCCTGAGCTCACTATGGTGCCCAGGCAAGCCGCCACGAACTCAGCAATCCTCCCGTCTCTGCCTCCCGAGTGCTGGGATTACAGGCGTGAGCCACCACGCCCAGCATTATATGTGGTAACCGGGGATCGAACTCAGGTCCTTACGCTTGCGAGGCAGGCGCCGGAACCACTGAGCTAACCCTCCGGCCCAGCATTATCTTTTTAAAGTGTAGAGACCAGTGCCTACCCCACGAGAATCACTGTTCTACTCCTGTCTTTATGAGTGACTTCTCTAGATACGTCATAAATGTAGAAGAATATATTTGTCTGTTTGTGACTGTCTGATTTCACTTAACATACTCCCCTTAAAATTCATTCATACTATAGCAGTGTCACAACTTTCTTCCTTTTTTAAGGTGGAATAATATTCCATTATATATATGTGCTATAGTTTCATTATCCACTCATCTGTTGATGGACCTTTGGTTTGCTTTCAACTTTTTTTTTTTTTTTTTTTGAGACAGGGTCTCACTTTGTAGTTCAGGCTGGCCCTGAGCTCACTATGTAGCCCAGGCAAGCCTCAAACTCAGCAATCCTCCTGTCTCTGCCTCCCGAGTGCTGGGATTACAGGTGTGAGCCACCACACCCAGCTACTTTCAATTTTTGCCTATTGTGAATACTGCTGCTATAAACATTTGTGAATAAATATTTGTTTGAGTATATACTTTGAGTTCTTTTGAGTATATAGCCAGAAGTGGAGTTGCTAAATCCCATGGTAATTGTTTTAATTTTTGAGGAACTGTATCTTTTTTGGGGGGGAACTATATCTTTTTAAACAATTTAGTATTTATCAAATAACTTTACCCTTCTTTTTGTGTGTATGTGTAAAGTTTTGGGAACAAAACCACTTTTCTTTTTTTTTTTTTTTGAGATAAGAGTCTCACTTTGTAGTTCAGGCTAGCTCTGAGCTCACTATGTAGCCCAGGCAAGCCTCGAACTCAGCAATCCTCCTCCCTCTGCCTCCTGAGTGCCGGATTATAGGCGTGAGCCACCACGCCCCAGCACTGTGGTATGTGGTACTGATTGCTGGTGGGTGTGTATCACCACTTTTGGTATTGTTGTATGTACTTACCTGGGACCTTGCACTTGCTAGGCAGGTTCCAGAACCACTGAGCTAAATCTCTAGACCCCCAAAACCACTCTTTTTAATGTTCATAGGTTTATTTATTAAGAAAGAGGAACGTGTCAGATGTGGTAGGGCTTGGGAGGTTGAGGCAGGAGGATCACTGTGAGTTTGAGAGCAGCCTAGGCTACATAGTGAGTTCAAGGCCAGCCTGAACTACACAGTGAAGCCTTGTTTCAAAAAAGAAAAATGAGAAAAAAAAAAAAAAGAGAGAAAGAGGAAAGTAAATCATCAATTGTCTTAACACCGTTTCTCTATGGTGATACATCATGTGTACTGATAGTAAATATTCATTGATATTTTGTGCCAGCCACCACGATGAATGAGTGTGTGTATACTCATTTAGCTGCATTTTCCTCATTCTAGTACCATTTGTGACTTGGAGGCTGTCAATAACTGTGCACCAAATTCAACCTTTTAATAGTCAAGTCTATTCATAAAGAGAGAGATGATAAAGTTTAAATTCCTATTACCGTACTTTCACCCTTAATTGTTCCAGAACTGTAATTTTGTTTTATTTTACAAGTATTTTCTTTGTTTCTTTTTGTTTTTAGAGGCAGTGTCTTTCTATGTAGTTCAGGTTGGCCTTGAATTTGAGATGATCTTCAGTTTCCTGAGTGGTGGGATTACAGGCATGTGCTCACCACTGTAGGCTTTACCTGTCACTTTTTTAAAAACTTAGTAAATAGTGTGACTAGTACATTTCCATTATTTCTTTAAAAGACTTGATGTTCAACTGTTTAGTCATGCACTGGCTCTTTTCTTTTCCCTCATGACAAGCATTATCATTAATGAGCATTTCGTGTGTGTGTGTATATTTTTTTTTTTTTTGAGACAGAGTCTTGCTTTATAGTTCAGACTAGCACTGAGCTCACTATGTAGCCCAGGCAAGTCTCGAACTCAGCAATCCTTCTGCTTCTGCCTCCCGAGTGCTGGGATTACAGGCATGCGCTACCATGCTCAGCTTCTTGTATAATTTTATGACCTTTTATCACCCACCAAAGATAAATAAAACCATAAGATGAATTGAGGTATTCTAGGTACAAACTTAAAGTACAGAACAGTTGACAAATGTTAATTCAAGAACGACGTGGCTCTTAAGAGTCAATATTTTTTAACTAAGCAAGCCAGGCATACAGTTTTTTTCCTTTGTGATGTGGTATTAAGTTCTGTCCAAAACTGAATCGTAAGCTGGCTATATGCCAGGCATGGTGGTACATGCCTGTAATCCCAACACTTGGGAGGCTAAGGCAGGTGAAGTGCTCTGAGTTTGAGGCCAGCCTGGGCTACATTGTGAGTTCAAAGCAAGCCTAAACTACGTAGTAAGATCATATCTTAAAAAAATCAAAAACCCAAACCAAACCAAATAAAAATCCCAATAAACAAGGAGGCCATATTTTTATTTTGGGACAAATGTTAGGAAAATGACATTCCTACTGGACTGTTTCTGCCTTTATAGCAAGGCATTTAGTGAGGCCATGTGCAAGAAGGAACAAGTAGGTGGATGGGTGCTGGAGGAAGGACAGAAAGTTTGAAATAGGTAGGAACCTTCAGGGAATAAAAAACTCAGTACCATGTGGCAGAGAGAGGAGACTAATTGAAATGTCTTTTATCAATAGAGATAGTAGTTATTTATCTGTGTTTGTGTATACGTGCGTGTATACGTGTGTCTATATATTTATAGCTCAGGCTGGCATTCAATTCATGGTAATTCTTCTGCTTCAGCTTCCTGAATGCTGGGATAATAGGCATCTACCACCATGATTGGCAGTAGTATTTATATTACAAAATGAATTTGTGAAACCAATTAGTTTATACAGTTGTTTGAGTAGACATTGAGTTTTATATTTTATTACATTAAATAAATTGGTATTTACTTATACTACAGCCCCATGGAAGTGTATTATTAATTTTATAATTATTGGTTTCAAGTTATCCTATTCTTGAAGAACAAATCAAAGTCTACTATTTTTTTTTTGTGACAGGGTCTCACTTTGTAATGCAGGCTGGCCCTCAGCTCACTATGTAGCCCAGGATTGCCTCGAACTCAGCAATCCTCCTGTCTCTGCCTCCCGAGTGCTGGGATTACAGGCGTGAGCCACCACACCCGGCACTGTGGTATGGGGTACTGATCGCTGGTGGGCGTGAGTCACCATGCCCAGCATTGTATGTGGTTACCAGGGATCGAACTCAGGACCTTGTGCTTGCCAGGCAGGTGCCTGAACCACTGAACTAAATCTCTGGCCCAAAGTGTAGTATCTTTTTTTTTTTTTTTTTTTTTTTGAGACAGGGTCTCGCTTTGTAGTTCAGGCTAGCTCTGAGCTCACTATGTAGCCCAGGCAAGCCTCGAACTCAGCAATCCTCCTGTCTCTGCCTCCCGAGTGCTGGGATTATAGGCGTGAGCCACCACGCCCGGCACAAGTGTAGTATTTTTAATCTTCCTCTGAATGGCATTTAAAATTATACTTAGAAATAATATGTGGTTGTAAATTGCATCAAATGTATACCTCTAAAATGAACTTATGTGCTGTTTGATAATGTATATGTGTCTGTGTGTGTGTGTATCTGTGTGATTTCTATACCTAGGGTATAAATTCCTTAAGAATGAGCATATGATATAGTTTAAGAAAATTAATTTTTCCATTTCATAATTTGACATTTACTTTTTTCCTGATACAGAAAAATCCAGTTACACTCCTAAAGGAATTGTCAGCACTAAAGTCTCGATACCAAACTTTGTATGCACGTTTTAAACCTATTGCTGTTGAGCAGAAAGAGACTAAGAGCCGCATTTATATTACTTTGAATAAGACTATGGCCATGATACAGGAACTGCAAAAGCATACAGATGTGGAGGTAATCTTTCCAGTTGACAAATTGGATTTCTATAGTTTTATTTCTTAATGTTTTACAAAATAAAACCTGAGGAACTTGGATTTTAAAATGTGGTGAGTTTGAACCTTTGCTAGAAATGCTGGGCTAGTTGTGGTGGCACATGCCTGTAATCCCAACCCTCAGGAGGCAGAGGCAAGAGGATTGCCATGAGTTTAAGGCCAGCCTGGATTATACAGTGAGACCCTGTCTCAATAAAAAAAAAAAGCAACTTTTTTAGTACTATGAAGTATAATTGATTTTACTTTAAAATAAGTAAGTAGACATGGCCTGATTAATGAAAATGTATCCTGTCTTACATTATGTGATTGTGGCAAAAGAGAACACTTGCTAATACTTATTAAATAGAACCACTTTGGTGAATCTTACAATTAGTAAGACTGAGAAGTCTGGAAAGTATAGCAGAGATGCTTGGTGGGGAGGATTATGGATCAAACCTAAGAGTCTCATACAAGAGCTACACTGAACTTTTTTTTTGGTTTTCTGAGGTAGGATTTTACTATGTACTTCAGGGTGGCCTTGAACTCACTGTGTAGCCCAAACTGGCCTTGAAGTCACAGTGATCCTCCTGCCTCAGCTCCCCAAGGTGTAGGATTACAGGCATGCATCACTATGCTGGCTTGTGTTTTTTCCTTGTTTTATTTGTTTGGGTTGCTAGGCATGGGTGGGTGTGACCTCCATTCCTCAGTCCATTCCTCCTCATTTTATATAGGATAAGAATCCTTATAATGTGGAGGCTGAGGCAAAAGGGTTTCTGTGAGTTAAAGACCAGCGTGGGCTACAAAGTAAGTTCACAACCAACTTAAACTACACAGCAAGATTCTGCCTTAAAAAAACAAAAACAAGGGCCAGAGGGTTAGCTCAGTGGTTCCGGCGCCTGCCTTGCAAGCGCAAGGTCCTGAGTTCGATCCCCAGTAACCACATACGGCTGCTGGGCGTGGAGACTCAACCGCCCATCAACAATCAATACCGCATACCACAGTGCCGGGCGTGGTGGCTCACACCTGTAATCCCAGCACTTGGGAGGCAGAGACAGGAGGATTGCTGAGTTCGAAGTTTGCCTGGGCTACATAGTGAGCTCAGGGCCAGCCTGAACTACAAAGCGAGACTGTCTGAAAAAAAACAAAAACAAAAACAAAAAAAACAAAAACAAAAACCCCCAAATTGCCCCTTCTGGATGCAATAAAAATATAGCATATTTCTGATTGAGACTATAAATTGTATGGAAAAAGAGTTGTGATAGTGATAGAAGATTTATTTATCTAGTGGTGCTGGGGATCCAATCTAAGGCTTTGAGCAGTTTAGCCAAGTATTCTACTACTGAACCATATCTGCAGTCCCTAAATGATAAGAGGTTTTAATTACCCAAATTGCTGTAAAGATAAACATTTAGGAGAATTTCTAAATGACATTTTAATCAAGAATAAGCAATTATATATCAAGCAGAGAGCTGAAAGAGGTTTTACTTTGATTGGGTTCTAGCAAACAAGGAGAAATGATTGAAAAGTAGGTTATAAACCTTCAGAAAGGAGGTTGTGTGCCCGCTTCAGTAGCATATGTACTAAAAAAAAGTAGGCTGTATTTTAGAATCAATAAAGTCAAAATTGGGAAATGTTAGATATCATGGATCCTCCACTCACTACTTTATTTTTAATTTTTAAAAATTTGTTTTATTTGGGCTGGGGAATTAGCTTAGTGGTTCCGGTGTTTTCCTCACGAGTGTAAGGTTCGGAGTTCAATCCCAGGTACCCATATGTCACAATGCTGCTGGGTGTGGTGACTCACCTCACCAGCAATCAGTACCACATACCACAATGCCAGGCGTGGTGGCTCACACCTGTAATCCCAGCACTTGGGAGGCAGGGGCAGGAGAATTGCTGTGAGTTTGAGCCAAGCCTGGGCTACACAGTGAGCTCAGGGCCAACCTGAACTACACAGCAAGACTCTCTCAAAAATAAAAAATGAACTTTTTTTTTTTTTTTGAGGCAGGGTCTTGCTGTATAGTTCAGACTGACCTTGAATTTGTCAGTCCTCCTGCCTCACCCTTCTGAGTGCTGGGTTTACATGTGTGTCACCACGACCAGTACCTGCTATTTTTAAAATGAGATAAATCTAGCTGGGTATGGTGGCTCATGCCTGTCATCCCAGCACTCAGGAGGCAGAGACAGGAGAATTGCTGAGTTCAAGGCTTGCCTGGGCTACATAGTGAGCTCAGGGCCAGCCTGAACTATAAAGCGAGAACCTGTCTCAAAAATAAATAAATAAAATAAAAAAATAAAGAACACACACAATGTACATGGCTCTGGATTCAAAGATGTGCAAAGTAGAATTTGCACTGAAGGCTTTTTTTATTTTTGTACCAAGAATTGAACGCAGGACCTTACATTTGCCAGGCAGGTGCTGTACCACTGAGCTACATCCCCAGCCCAGCACTAAGGTTTTAAAATTTTCTAAAATAAGTAGGATGTTTTAATATCATTTTGAGAGCATAAAAAACAAGAAAGGGATAAGTCTGTTTAAACAGTATGCTATTTAAGACAATCGAAAGTAAAACTATTCAGATATTATCTTGCTGTTTATCAAAGTAGCAAGTGCTTTTTCATTTTGAAAGGTAGAAAATGGGTGGGCATAATGGTGCATACCTG
Organism: Thryonomys swinderianus; assembly: GCA_004025085.1. Lineage (NCBI taxonomy): Eukaryota > Metazoa > Chordata > Mammalia > Rodentia > Thryonomyidae > Thryonomys > Thryonomys swinderianus. Next base: position 6,705 of record PVIC010054040.1, read on the forward strand.
TAATCCTAGCAGTCAGGAAGCTGAGGTAGGTGGATTACCGTGAGTTCAAGGCCAGTCTGGTGTACATGTAGTGAGTTCAAGGCCAGGTTCAACTACATAGTGAACCAAACCAAACAAACAAACAAATAAACAAACACAAAAAGGTAGCAAATATATTTGAATTGATATTATTCAAGAAAAGAGTTGAATCAATTATTTTAAATAATGAGAACAGAAAAGGAATTGGGAGAAACAATACATTTTATATCTTTCTTAGTTGATATTAAATCAAAATTAACAAAATTAACCAACCAAACAAAGGGGTAAATATGTACAAAGATACAACATAGCAAAACATGCTACCAAAACAAAAAGTAAAAATGGTATTAAAAGTATAATGTGTAGTATCTTATTGATGGATACTTAAAACATTGTTAAAGAAAAATTTCTATAAACTTTAGCCAGCTTAACTTGACTTTAACTGTTGCAAAATTTCTTTGCAGATTAAACAAAGGATATGAAACTTCTTGCAGTGATGAAAAGAAACAACATACATTAATTCAGAAGTAACAAGATTTGCCAGAATAATAGCTTTAAAAATTTTTCTTAGAAATCTTTCTTTTCAGGGCTGGGAATTAAACTCAGGGTATTGTGTACCCTCTGCAAGTGTGCTGCCACTGAGGTATACCCTCAGCCCTCATTTCCTTTTTTTGGGGGGGGTTGGAAGAGGGGTCTGTAAATTTTTGGGCTGCAGTAAGGTATAAGACTGCCATTTTATTCATGTGAACAAGTTTGGCAAGTGTTTGATTAATCAGACCAGCTGCCTATCAGGTACTGGACAGCTAGGCTATATAATTTTAAACTCAGTTACATAAAATGAAATCTCAGTTCTTCATCTCCCAATTGGACAGTGCAGATATAGAATAATGGAAAGTTTTATTGGACAGTGCTGCCCTGGAGATTCAAACTCTGTAGGTCTGAGTGTTCTAGATTTGGCAGTCTCTCCAGAGATGACCTATATAATTAGGCAGATTTGAGACTACTTGAGGGATTCATGTTGTATCTCATATTACTTCCCCATAGAACTCTGTTTCAGCCAGCATATTTGTTGGTCTTCTGTGAAAATCCTTTCCAATTTTCCTCATTTCATTTCTTCCTTTTTTTTTTTTTTGTTTGAGACAGGGTATCGCTTTGTAGTTCAGGCTGGCCCTGAACTCACTGTGTATCTCAGGCTAGCCTCGAACTCACAGCAGTCCTCCTGCCTCAGGTTCCCAAGTGCTGGGATTACAGGCATGAGCCACCATGCCTGGTATTGTGATATATGGTCCTAGGGATCGAACATGGGACCTTGCACTTGCCAGGCAGACACCAGAACCACTGAGCTAAATCCCTAGTCCTTCAAACTTTCTGTATTCTCAATTGTGCAGTAACAATGATTTCCTTATAATTCATCAGTTCTCAAATATTCCTATTTTTTGCTGCTACTTGCTTGTTTATTTATTTATTTATTTGAGGCAGGGTCTTGCTTTATAGTTCAGGCTGGCCCTGAGCTCACTATGTAGCCCAGGCAAGCCTGGAATGCAGCAATCCTCCTGTCTCTGCCTCCTGAGTGCTGAGATTACTGGTGTGAGCCCCCACACCTGGCACTGTGGTATAAGGTACTGATTGCCAGTGGGCGTGAGCCACCACGCCCAGTATTGTTGTATGTGGTTACAGGGTATTGAACCAGGGACCTTGTGCTTGCTAGGCAGGCACCAGAACCACTGAGCTAAATCTCTGGCCCCGTTTTTATTATTCATAAAAATTAATGCAACCCTCTACTTCTTTGAAATTTCCAAACTACTTTTCTTCACATTTCCTTTTCAAAAACTTTTAGAATACCCAAAAATAATTTCTCTGATTTCTTGGTCTTGTTTCTATTGTTTATTTTTGGTTTGTTCTGCTTTGAGGCAGGGTCTCAATATGTTGTACAGGCTGGCCTGGAACTTACTATGTAGCCCTGGCTGGTCTTGAACTCGTAGTGATCCTCCTGCCTCAGCCTCTCAAGTGCCAAGATTACAAGTGTGGGCCACGACGTCTCATCTTGTCTTATTTTTTCATCCTAATTGCCTGCTCTTTGGAAGCTCAAAGATCCTACATAGTACTTTGTATATAGAGAGTCAAGTACCTATTTTCCCTTTTCTTCCTAAAGTTGTGGTTACAGATATGAGTTTATGAGTTCATGCAAACACTTGTTGTATGATAAAGCAGAACTTAACTAATGCAATAGTATTTGAAGGCTTCTGAAATAAAAGTTTTGTCATTTGTTTTCTAGCTGTCGCCCCTGACTGAAGAAGAAAAAACTGCAACAGAGCAGTTAAAATCTCACATGGCACACTTATGAAGAAATGGAATTGCAAAAGGGGAACTCTAATGATGAAGAGATTAAATCCAGGAAGATGTCTTGTTAACAGTTTATGAATAGAGATTGGGGCTGGTAAAGGAGGAGGAGGAAAAGGGGAGGAGGCTGAGCTTGAGTAACAGGGTCTTGATGCCTTTCATAAGATGAAGATTAAGAAGGGCAGTATTATATTAATATAATTCAGCCAAAGGATGGAGTGAAAAAAGATTTACATATCTACATATATATTTAGTTTTGTAATTTTAGGTAAGGAAGTCCCTTAATACTAATTTGCTCCTGTTTTCTTTTTGTATTTTTGGGATAATAGATGTTTTGGTGTATCATAAAAGAATGTACATTTTAGTCTGTCATTGTGTGAATGAATGTGTGTTAGAAAATAAAGTAGACTGAAAGCAAAATCTGTATTATGTATAGGTATATAATTTCATTTTTTAAAGTTGTTGACGGCAGATGGGGTTACATTACTGGTGAAACTACTAAAATGTGATGTGTAATCTTTCATAAAGTTTAACAAATATCATATGTTGACTTTTCAGTGATATCCTCACTTCAGTTTATTTTTTCCTTAGTTCTTCTGTCTGCTAGTGTTGACAAGCATAAATTTGCTTTCAAATGCCAAAATTTCAATTTTGGTTTGTTTTGCTTTGAGGTAGGGTCTCAATATGTTGGGCAGGCTTGTCTGGAACTTACTATGTAGACCTGGCTGGTCTTGAGCTTGTAGTGATCCTCCTGCCTCAGCCTCTCAAGTGCCAATGTTGAAATTATAATTTCAATACTTTTATTCTCATTCATCCCATATTTATAATCGTCATTCTGTGTAAAAGCTAAATCAGGTGAGGGAATCTCAAAAAAGTATGAAAATATGAAGTATATGAGTATATGCAAACTCAGAAACAAATCACTGGAGCAGCTGGGGATTTAGCTCAGTGGTCCCAGGGTGGGCTTTGCAAGCACAGGGTCCCAAGTTTGATCCCTGGTAACCACATATCACAGTGCCGGGTGTGGTGGCTCATGCCTGTAATCCTAGCACTCGGGAGGTAGGAGGATTGCTGAGTAAAATTCCAGTAAATTGGCTAGGTTAGTTTGGGCTACACAGTGAGCTCAAGGCCAGCCTGAATTATGAAATGCAAGACCCTATCTAAAAAAAAAAAAAAAAATCACTGGCGCATTTATCTGCTGCTTTTAAATTTAAGTCCCTGAGAAGCAATTTCTTTATTCTTTTTTTTTTTTAGATTGGTTCTTGCCATGTAGCTCAGGCTGGCTTTGAACTCGTTATGTAGCCCAGGCTGACCTCAAATTTGTGGTGACGCTCCTGTTTCAGCTTCCAGGGTGCTGAGATTATAGGTGTTCACTACCATGCCGGGTGATCCTAATTATTTTAAAATAACTATTGGCAATAAAGTAATGGTCCAAAGTAGAAACAGCTAAATGAAGGTTTCAGGATAGAGGTGTAACCCAGTGGAAGAGCATATGCTTAGAATGTGAAAGGCCCTGGACTAAATTGCCAGTACTTAAAAAAAGTTAATAACAGGATTATTTACAATAGCAGTACATACACATCTGCCTAACATGTGAATAAGAAAGTAAACCATGGTATATTTATGAGTCCAAGGTATCAATACATTTTAACTTTTTTTTTTGAGACCAGGTCTCGCTTTGTAGTTCAGGCTGGCTCTGAGCTCACTATGTAGCTCAGGCAAGCCTGGAACTCAGCAATCCTCCTGCCTCTGCCTCCTGAGTGCTGGGATTACAGGCGTGAGCCACCACGTCTGGCACTGTGGTATGTGGTATTGATTGCTGGTGGGCGTGAGTCACCACGCCCAGCATCGTATTTGGTTACTGGGATTGAACCCAGGACCTTGGGCTTGCGAGGCAGGCTCCAGAACCACTGAGCTAAATCTCCGGCCCTACATTTTAACTTTTAATGTGGAAAATGGTAAAATTATGCTTGGCTGAGGAGAAAAGGATCAAGCATTGCAGTTTTGTTGTTAAAACTGGAGTCATACCTGAGATGTAAATACAGTCCCTCCTTATGTGTCTCCCCCACGAAACTCAGAACCTTGTATGTGCCAAGCAGGTGCAGTGCCACTGAGCTACATGCCCGGCATCCCTCCCCCCAAGAGTCCATCCTTATGTACAGCTTTCCATGGTTTCTGATATCTATGACTAATTCTGGCCCAAAAACATTAAGTGGCAAATTCCTGAAGCAAACAATTCCTAAGTTTTAAATGTAACATTAGTAGCATGATAAATCTCAGGCTATCCTGCTCCGTCCCTTTGTCAGGCTCATCTACAGTGAATACACTGCCCAGTCATTCAACAGACATAGTGTAATAGCTATATTGCTGTGGGTACTGTGTTTCATGAATAATAATAATTTTTTTTTCATGTAGTTCAGGCTGCCCTTGAACTCACTGTGTAGCCCAGGCTGGCCTCCAATTTGCGACAACTCTCCTGCCGCAGTGTTCCAAGCATTGGGATTGCTGGTGTTTGTCACCATGTCCAGCTACAAATAATGTTTTTAAACAGAAGTAAAATTCCCACAATAGTAACAACAATAGAATGAATAATTGAGAAC
>PVIC010054041.1:0-11661 GCA_004025085.1 Thryonomys swinderianus
GGGAGGAGAGATGGAGGCAGAGAGAAAGTTTGCACATCCTGAAGCATTCATTTATTTATAATGTGCTTAAAGAGCAGAATACCCAGAAACTGTTGGCAGTTACACCCTGGTGAACAAACTCAGTGAAAAATTATTTTCTTGGTTGCTAGGATTTTTTTGTGTGTTCTTTTAACCTAAGTGTGGGTGATCACACCTTCTAAACTTTTGAGGTAAATGTGACAGATATGCACACAGGTTTCCAAGCCAGTATTCCTTTGGTCCTAGAGAATGGATAGGGCATTGGAAAGAGTAATGGGAACTTCAACTTCACTTGAAGGAAAGAGTTCTAGGCACTTTTAAAAACCACTTAGAAAAAAACACAAAACCAGAAAATGCATAGAATCCATATTCACCAGGTCTGTTATTTTAGTTCTATTTTAGTCCAAAACTTCAGTGTATTATGGAAGAATCACAATCCATGGAGTGTTCCACCTCTGTCCAAACACAGTCTTGAATTTAATAGTGTAATTTAGCAAGGATGAATGGCTCATGCCTGTAATCCCAGTACTTGGGAGGCAGAGGCAGGAGGATTGCTGAGTTCGAAGCTTGCTTGGGTTACATAGTGAGCTCAGGGCCTGCCTGAACTACAAAGCAAGACCCTGTCTCAAAAACAATAGTGCAATTTAATGCGTTTATGTATGCTACCTTATATGAGAATGAAAGCTCTGGCCTTCTCAACTTGTTCTAGACCATCTGTATTCAGATTCATGTGGAAAATGCCTTTTGAGAACAGGCAATTTTTTAAGCTCTTGCTTGAGTTTACTGTACTTGTGTGTGTGTATATACATATATATAAATATATATACATATACACACACACATATATATATATATATAAATAAAATATAAATATATGAAAACTTGCATCTGTTTGAACAAAGAGTGAATCAAAGGGCCTACTGCTCTAGATATTTGATAAAGTACACCTGTATATTCATTCATCCTGTAAATTTTCTTTCTCACTACACATTTGAAAACCACCCTTCATACCCTAGAAATCATTTTTTTAATATGAGACTATCTTGAGGTAACTATTAAAACTTAGTATGTTGAAGTGATTGTTCCAGTTTTTTTTAAGAAAAAATATTCAAACATACTCCAATATGGCTTCCAGTTATTTCTCTCGCCACCGCCGAGGGAAAGATGAGCATCCATTGCCCGATGAGCTTGCTGTTACAGAGCTCATAATTTTATTGAATTGAGACAATGCTGAATTAACAGAAAATATTTGATATAACCAATTTGACCAGTGTTGCAGCTTGTAAACCGTTGGGAGGTAATTTTGTAAGAATGTGCAACAGTCGGTTTAACTTGAAAATGTTCTTTAGTATTTCTGTTATATACACTGTTTCAGTGGTTTAAATTCAAAGGTGAAATTGTGATATTCTCGCTTCCTTTTTATTTACTTTGAAGAGGTTTTTAATTTTTCTAACCATATCCTTATTTTTCATTTTGATCTCTTAGGGCTTCCTGTCTTTGTAATGTAATGGTCATCTTTATATCTTAATAAAATAAAAATTGTATTATATGCACTCCTGGGCAAGGATGACATGAGTTTCACTAAAATATGTAAGGTGTGAAAAATTGGGGGCAAACACTATTCAATTTAATTTCCACTTGAGCACTGCAAGTTCTATCTTAATGGCAGTGGACAAGGCAGAAGCACGGGAAGGTGGAGATCACTGATTTGAACCTAATTAAAAAGACTTGACAAAAATGCTAGAAAGCCAGATGGTAAAGTCAGTTCTTAGCTCTGTGCCAGTCTAGGGATGGAATATATTTAGCAGTTGACATTCTGCAAGGATAGTTTGATAATATCAGCAATGAAACCAAAAGAATTTGGTTAACAGTATTGAACTTTATTTTTAAAACACTTTCATGCTTCTTTATCTAAGTGGAAACAAAAAAGCATTAGTTCTCTACTTTCATCAAATTGTGAATATCTATGAGAAATCGAAGCATTTGATTATTGTAATTCCAACACTAATTTTACAACTACATACAAAAACTATTATTGTATGATAGCAAACAGAGTGGAAATTCAGCATACTACAATAGTTATCATTCCTTTGAAAAACTGTTCCTCTTCAAATTTAAAAGTTAAACAACTGATTATTCCATAACACCACTTGTATTAAACCACTTAAAGAAACAGTACCCAAATTTAGGTGGCTTTTGGATATTCCAAATAAAAATGTGTAGAAATTAAATGGCCTTCTATCATGCACATTTGATGGGCTGTTCTTGAATCTAGGCATTACCATGACTATAGGTAAGATCCTTCCATAGTTAAATCAGAAATGTTCTTTTATTTTTTTAATTAAATTCTTTATTGGTACAATTTATATACATCTCAAAATCACATATAACATTAGGAAATTTGTACCAGTATATGACAAAAGTTAATTCTCATTTTTACCCATATCCCTACCCACCCACACCTCCTCACCCCCTTTATGCATGCTCTTTTATTTTCTTTCTGTATCATATTTATTCCTTCCCCTCATCACATTCCCACACCAAGTTTCCTATGGAAATTTCCCACTCTATAAAAGCTGTCATACTTTCTAGAGCTCATTTGCATCTACAGGTGTACATGCCAAAGAGAAGATCCGGAAATTGTCTATCTGTGATGTATTGATTTCACTTATTAGTATATCCTCCAGGTGTCTCCATTTGCACCTAAATGGATCAATCTTGTCATACTTTATGGCAGAGTAATACTCCATTTTATTAAAAAAAAAACACATTTTCTTTATCCACTCTCCAGTTGATGGACATTTGGGTTGTTTCCACGATTGAGCTATCACAAACTGAGCTGCTATGAACAAGGGTGTACATCTGTCTTTCCAATGTGATTTTTAAAATTCTTTTGGGTATATTCCCAGCAGGGAGATAGCCTGGTCAAATGGGACCCCCTAGTCCTAGTTTTCTGAGAAATCTCCACACGGATCTCTAAAACGGTTGCACAAGTCTGCAATCCGACCAACAGTGGACAAGGGTTCCTTTCTCCATAAAGCCACACCAGCATTTATTTTTGGTTGATTTTCTGATCACGGCCATTCTTTGTGGAGTGAGATGAAATCTCAGTGTTGTTTTCATTTGCATCTCTCGAGTGACCAGTGATGCTGAACATTTCTTCATATGCTTCTTGGCTGCTTTGACTTCTGTCTCTGAGAAGTGTCTGTTCATTTCAGATGCCCATTTTTGAATTGGGTCTTTAAACTTGGGGAGGCTGATCTGTTTGATTTCTTTATATATTGTTGATAATAGCCCTTTGTCTGATACACAGCTAGTAAAGAATTTTTTCCCATGTTGTTGGTTGTCTTCTAGCAGTGCCAGCGACTTCTTTTGCTGTGCAGAAGCTTTTCAGTAGGATGAGTTCCCATTTGTTGATTCTTTCTGCTAGTTCTTGTGCTAGAAAGGTTTTATTCATAAAGTCTCTGCCTAAGCCAATGTCTCCAAGAGTTTTACCTAGCCTGATTTCCAGCAGGCTTATTGTTTCTGTTTTAATGTTTAAGTCTCGTATCCACTGTGAGTTTAGTTTTGTGCATGGTGAAAGAGATAGGTCTAGCTTTAGCTTTTGGCAGGCTAAAGCCCAGTTTTTCCAGCAACATTTGTTAAAGAGGCTGTCTTTCTTCCATTGGGGATGTTTGCCACCTTTGTCAAAGATAAGGTGGCTTAGTGTATCTGGAGTTGTTTCTGGGTCTTCTAATCTATTCCACTGGTCCTCAGGTCTGTTACTTTGCCAATAACATGCATTTTTTATCACAGCGGCCTTATAGTAGAGTTTTAAATTGGGGATTGTAATACCCACTGCCATGTCGTGCTTGCTTAGAATTGCTTTTGCTATTCTAGGTTTCTTGTTTTTCCAGATGAATTTTTGTATTATTTTCCCTAGCTCTGTGAAGTATACTGTTGGAATTTCAATTGGAATTGCATTTAATCTATATAGTAGTTGTGCGAGTATAGCCATTTTGGCGATGTTGGTTTTCCTGACCCAGGAACAAGGGATATCTTTCCACTTTCTGGTTTCCTTTTCTATCTCAGTTTTCAAAGTCCTATAGTTTTCACAGTAGAGGTCTTTCACTTCCTTTGTTAGGTTGATTCCTAGATATTTTGTTTTTCTGGGTGCTACTCTGAAAGGGATTGACTCCCCAATTTCTCTTTCAGTGAGTCTGTTGTTTGTGTAGACAAAGGCTGTTGATTTTTGAGCATTGACCCTGTATCCAGCAACACTACCAAATTGATTAATTAAGTCTAGCAGTCTTTTGGTTGAGTTTTTAGGATCCTCTAGATAGAGTATCATATCATCAGCAAATAATGACAGTGTAACTTCTTCCTTTCCTATCTTTATTCCTTTTATATCTTTGTCCTGCCTGATTGCTATGGCTAATGTTTCCAGTACTATATTGAATGAGAGTGGTGACAACGGGCATCCTTGACTCATTCCTGACCTTAGTGTAAAAGGTTTCAGTTTTTGCCCATTGAGTATAATGCTGGCTGTTGATTTCTCATAAATAGCTTGTCTTAAATTGCGATAAAGTCCATCGATTCCACTTCTCTGCAGGTTTTTGATCATAAATGGGTATTGGATTTTGTCAAATGCTTTTTCTGCATCTATTCAGGTAATCATATGGCTTTTGTCCTTGAGTCTGTTCATATAGTTTATTACATTGATTGATTTATATATGTTGAACCAGCCTTGCATCGCTGGGGTAAATTCAACTTGATCAGTGTGTATGATTTTCTTGATATCTCTCTGTATTCTGTTTGCAAGTATCTTATTGATATTTTTTGCGTCAATACTCATTAGAGAGATTGGCCTGTAGTTTTATTTTTTGGTGGGATCTTGCCCTGCCTTTGGAGTCAAGCTGATGTTTGCTTCAAGGAATGATTTTGGGAGTACTGCTTCCCTTTCGATTTCATTAAAGAGATTGAGAAGTACTGGTATTAACTCTTCTTTAAAAGTTTTGTAGAATTCAGCAGTGAAGCCATCAGGACCAGGGCTTTTCTTGTTGGTAGGTTTTTTATTACATTTTCAATTTCCCAGAATGATATCGGGTTGTTTAACATTTTTACATCCTCTTCATTCAGCTTTGGAAGTTCATATGAGTCTAGGAATCTATCCATTTCTTCTAGATATTTCATCTTCTTGGAATATAGATTTTCAAAATATGTGTTTATGATCCTTTGGACTTCTTCTGGGTCTGTGCTGATTTCCCCATTTTCATTCCTTATAGCATGGATTTGGGCCTTTTCCTTCCTTTGTTTGATAAGGTTGGCTAAGGGTCTGTTGATCTTATTTATCCTTTCAAAGATCCAACTCTTTGATTCATTGATTCTTTGTATTGTTCTCTTTGTCTCCACTGCATTCATTTCTGCTCTGATTCTTATAATTTCCTCTCTAGTATGTGCTTTGGGTTTGTTTTGCTCCTCTTTTTCTAATTGTCTGAGGTTCATCATTAGATTTTTTATTTCAGTCTTTTCTATATTCCGAGTGTAGGCATTCACTGTTATGAATTTCCCTCGCAGAACTGCTTTCATTGTGTCCCATAAATTTCTGTATGTTGTGCTGGGGTAGTCATTTAGTTGTTGAAACTGCTTAATTTCTTCTTTGATTTCTTTTATGGCCCATTGTTTTGTTAACAGAGTGTTGTTCAATTTCCATGTGTTTGTGAGGATCTTGGAATTTCTTCTGCTATTCAGCTCCAGTTTCAAGGCACTATGGTCTGATAGTATGCGGGGGATAACTTCAATTCCTTTGCATTTAATGAAGCTTGTTCTATGGACTAGAATGTGATCTATTTTGGAGAATGATCCATGAGCAGCTGAGAAGAAGGTATATTCTCGCTTTGAAGGGTGAAAAATTCTGTACGCATCTAATAAGTCTATTTGCTCCAAAGCTTGATTTAGATCAAGTATTTCCTTATTGATTCTTTGTCCAGTTGATCTGTCAATTTGTGACAATGGAGTATTAAAATCCCCTACTACTATTGTATTCATGGATAACTGGCTTTTCATGTCCAGTAATGTTTGTTTTATATAGTTGGGTGCATTAGAGTTCAGTGCATAAATATTTATGACTGTTATTTCTTTCTCTTGGATAGTTCCTTTTAGGAGAATATAGTGACCTTCTTTATCTCTTTTAATCAGTTTGGGTGTGAAATCTATTTTATCTGCAAACAAGATAGCCACTCCTGCTTTTTTGCAGTTTCCTGTGACATGCAGGATTGTATTCCAACCTTTTAATTTCAGTCTATGGGTTTCCTTCTGAATTAGGTGTGTTTCCTGTATACAGCAGATTGTAGGATCTTGCTTCTTGATCCAATCTGCTAGTCTGTGTCTTTTAATTGGCCCATTGAGGCCATTGACATTAATGGTTATGACTGATATGGACATATTCAGGGCTGCCATGTTTCCCTGTTCTTGGTTCTTTTCTTCTTTGCTTTTCCTCTTTTCTATTTAGTTTCTTGTTTGCCCCAATGAATTCACTATGCTGGGTCTCGTGGGTATGGAATTTTCTGTGTTTTTTTCCAGGATGTTCTTTAGGATGTTTTGGAGTGCAGGGTTCGTATTTGTGAAGTTTTTCAGGTTTTCTTTATCATGAAAGTATCTTATTTCCCTGTCTATTCTGAAACATCGTTTTGCAGGATACAACAGTCTAGGTTGGAGGTTGTTTTCGTGCAATGCTTGAAATACTTCTCTCCACGCTTTCCTTGCATTGATTGTTTGTGTTGAAAAGTTTTCTGTGATCCTAATGGGCTTCCCTTTTTAGTTGATTTTCTTCCTTTCTCTCACTTCTTTCATTATTTCATTCATTTGTTTTACATCTGGAACCTTGATAATTATGTGTCTAGGTGTAGATATTTTTATGTCACGGTGTTTTGGAGTCCGATAGGCCTCATTTATCTGTATGTCTATATCTTTTCCTGTGAAGTTTTCTGTTGCTATCTCTGACAATAGCTTTTTTATGTCTTTTACACTGTCTCCTGCTTCTTCAGTTACTCCAGTCAGTCTTATATTATTTTTCTTTGAGTCATCTAGAAGCTGTTGAACTGATTTCTCTTGGTCCCTTGCTCTTTTCCATAGATTATACCTTTCCTGCTCATTGTCTGCTATGCTGTCCTGAGATACGGTTCTCTGCTTCATTCATCCTACTGCTCAAGCTTTCATTCTCCTTCATCATTCCCTGGAGCTCTGCTTGAAGCTGTTTAAAACGTTCCATTGCTTCTGCTATATTGGATTCTATCATTTCTCTATCTCTTCTTTAATGATGTCTTTCACTGTGGACAGCATCTCTGTTTTGGTCTCAGAGATGAGTTCTGATTTCTATTTTACTAGATCTGCTTTAGTTACCATGTCCAAGAGTCCTGGTGTTTGAGTTTCAGTTTGCCCTATTTCCCTTTTCTCTGAATTTCCCTGTGGTGGTGATCTTTGTGTCTGGTTTTTTGTGTATTTTCTCATTTCTACTCTTTCGTTGTTATTAATGCTCTTCTTTGTCTTATGAAAGGCAATGTTTGTTGCAGGTCTCTTTCTGTTGTCTGGGGCTCTTTGGTTGTGGCACTTTCCTGGGGGGGGGTCCTCCTTGAATCTGTAATGACCCTTGAGAGTTCTTACTCCTGACACATCATGGGAGGTATTTGACCAAAACAATCACATCATGTTTGTTACCATAATACAATAAATGCCAGTATCAGTATTAAACACAGTAAATAAGATAAAAAGTTTTGTTAAATTCTATTCTGGAGACTTTGAGCTTATGAGTTACCTATATGTCTATATGCCAGAATTTAGAATTAATCAGCAATGTGTATACAACATGCAGATCATTTATGTAGCCACTGAACCCTTTGGGGATAAACGCTCACTGGGGAATCATGGAGGTAGGGAGTCAGGACGAGAATGAAGTAGGGTTAGCAGATTTAGGAAGATCACCTATACCCTAGAACCTCATGTATGCCAGTGGGTGCTACAAGATAAAAGGACATATGTACAACAGTACCAACTGTATGCTCTGAGACCGTTGGAGGCTTTGCACAGCTTCTTATAATAGTACAGAAGAAGAAATAGGGCAGCCTAAGAATCTTTTACTTCTGGGTATTGCTTCTGACAGGAAGATAGGAGAGGGTGTGGGGACAAGAGGCGAATAGAGGGATCTAGGAGTAGATGGCAAAATAGAAGCTAGATTCCCCCCCCCTTTTTTTTTTAAATCTTGCCTGGTCTCTCAGTGTGGCTCCTGGAGCACGCCTCCTGTGGAGGGTCGCAGGAGATGGCTCCCACTCCTCTAGGACCTGGGTCCTCACAATGCAGCTCTGGGGTGTGGTTGGGGCTGGGCAGAGTCCCTTAATCCTCCATTGTGCGGTTGGCGCCCAGGGTCCATACCTGACTCCTCACTATACAGCTCCGAGATACAGTGGGCCGGTGGGCAGGTTTCAGTCCGCCGGAAACAGATGGTGCCTTGCAGCGGAGTCCCAGCCGCTCCAGGGATACAATGGGCCGGTGGGCGGCCTTCAGTCCGCCGAAAACAGACAGTGCCCTGTAGCTGAGTCCGCCCCACTCCCGGGATACAGTGGGCCGGTGGGCGGTCTGCAGTCCGCTGGAAACCAGAAATGTTCTTTTCTGCATATACACTATTTGTGATACCCCAAATATTATAATGAAAGTGAGTAGAGATTCTCAAGTGAAGATTATCAATCCATATGTATTCTCTGATATTAAAAATGAAGTGAAATTAGGGAGACTTCAAGTATACATTGAACTATTTTATTATAAAAAGGAGTATGACTGAAAAAGAGGAAAATAGCGTCCAAAAAATACAAAACTGTCACTGGTACCTAGCTTTGCCCCTAAAAATTGACTTTTGGAATACTGATTCACAACCTTGAATTCTTCTGCAGTGGGTATGCTCCTTTGAGATGTAACTGAGTAATTTATAGGTAACCAAAGCTTCCACAAATGCCTGAACTAACAAAGAGATCTGTCTTTTCCTAGCTAACAACAAATAGCAGTGTCTTGGATTTATAGTCCTTCTTTTCACGAAAACTCAAGGGGAACACACTTTGCTGTCCAATTCATCTCAAATAACAAAGAGCCTTTAATAAGAAGCTTAGATGGTGTCAGGGACACAGCTAATGAGGTTGAGGTTTGTTGAGTCTTTGTTTTTATAAAGTAGGATGTTAGCTCTATGTCTCACAGATTCACTCAGGACTGCAATTCTTGAAATTTTTCATAAATTCTTCTCCATAAGATTTGTTTAATGGACTGTTGCGAAGTATCATTATCTGTCACTCTACTGCTTCCAGGACGACATGAACTTTTAAACTTATAATCCACCTAATATTCTACACTTGAAGAATATAAACAGCACAGCAAAGTACTTTCCAGAATCGTGTTCATTACTACTGGGTACATGGAGGCTTTGTTCTTTTTGGAGGCACTTGTCTTGCACAAAATATTATTTCCTGACCTTACTTGTTTCTCTACTCGGTAGTGACACAAAAAGAGACATGTACTGCAGAGGAATAGAATAGAAGATATGGAAACAACCCCATCTACTTTTAGCCATCAGATTTTTGAAAAAAAAAGGGGCTGAAAACATTTGCTGGGGAAAGAACAGCATCTTTAATAAACAGTCCTAGGAAAACTGTCATCCATATGCAGAAGAATGAAACTAGACTTGTATCTCTCACACTATACTAGAATCAAGTCAATATATATATAAAAACAGAAACACTGATAGTCCTAGAAAATAAAGTAGGGAAAACACTGGAAGACATAGGCCTAGGTAAGGCTGAGCAGGACTCAAATAGCATAGGAAACAATACAAAGAATCAATAAATGGTATTATATTGCATTAAAAATCTTCTGCATAGCAAAGGAAACAACTGAGTGAAGAGACAACCTTCACAATAAGAAAAACTTTTTCTAGTTGATCTTCTGATAGAAGCCTAGTATCAAGCATGTATAAAGAATGGAAAAAAATAGAGTCACAAGAAAAGCCAATGACCCAATCAAAATATGAGCAAATAAAATGAATAGATTCTTTTAAAGGGAAGTAAAATTGGCCACTAAGTTAATAAAGAAAAATTCAACATCTTTAGCCAAAAGTGAAGATACAAATCAAATCAACATGGAGATCCCTCTTACTCCCTTGAGAATGGCTCTCATCAAAACACAAAAAGCAATAAATCCTGAGGAGGGTGTGTGCATGTGTGTGGAAATGGATCTTTTTTACACAGTCGATAGCACACACAATTAAATATCCTGTTGTTTCTTTTGTGGAAGAAATCCAAAGGGTAAGCAAGAAGCATAATGGAGGATAGATATTGGGAAGTATGAGGAACATGTTCAAATGAGAAGGGAAACAAGGCTGCCAAACGGGGAAAGAGAAGGAAAGGGAAAGAAACAAGAATAGAAGGAAAAATGGAAATAAAATTTTGTAAACAGGGAGGGGAATGGGAATAAAAGGAATATCAAGCTATATTATGAATGCTACAAATTTCCTATGATAAATGTAATAAAGTTTAAAAATGAATGAACATCAGAACATAGAAAAATGAAAGTTTTATGTTTGATATTTCATATTTAAATCTTGATGCATTTTGAGTGAATGTTGGCACACAGGTTAATGGCCATGCCACATTCCTTTTTTTTTTTTTCCATTTCCATGGACATTTCCATCTATACTGGAACTGTTCATTGAAATGACTTTAGTTTCTCCATTAAAATGACTTGAAAGTTTTGGGGAAAAGTACTTTAACCATTTATATGGCCTGTTTCTGAGCTGGTTCTTCATTCTTTAATGAATAAACCTATCTTTCACCCATAGGATCCACAAGTACTATGATTTTACAGTACATCTTATTATTGAGTGTTATAACTTCTCCAAAATTTTCATTGTAAAACTTGCCTTAGAATTTACATCATTCTTATTGGTTTCTAATTTAATTCTATTGTTATCAGAATATATGTTCTGCAGGAGTTCCATTGGTTGGCATAATTTAAATCTGTTTTATTGTTGTGTATGCTCTATCTTGGTGAATGTACCATTTCTTTGGGAAAAGAATATACATCCTTTGGCATAGTCTACAAATATTAATTAACCCAATCTGCTTAATAGTGTTGTCCATATCTTCTAGGTTTGCCCTAATTTTTGCATGGGTGTTCTATGATTTATTGAAAAAAAAGTTAAAGTATTATATTGTGATGTGGAATTGCCTCTACTCTTAAGTCTAATAATTATTCCTTTATAAGTTTGGAAATTTTATTCTTTTTTTTTTTTTGACCTCACAGATTTTTTTTTAATTGAATTCTTTATTGGTACAATTTATATACATCTCAAAATCACATATAACATTGGGAAATTTGTACCAGTATATGCCACAAGTTAATTCTCATATTTACCCATATCCCTACCCACTTCCCCCTCCTCCCCCCTTATACATGCTCTTTTATTTTCTTTCTGTATCATATTTATTCCTTCCCCTCATCATATTCCCACACCAAGTTTCCCATAGAAATATTCCACTCTATAAAAGCTGTCCTACTTTCTAGAACTCATTTGCATCTACAGGTGTTCATACCAAAGAGAAGATCCGGAAATTGTCTATCTGTGATCTA
>PVIC010054042.1:0-11663 GCA_004025085.1 Thryonomys swinderianus
TTTATATTAAATGATTTTCAAGTGATTTTACTTATCACATCTTGACCATCACTGGTCATTTGCACGTTTAAAATATTTTAACATGCAAATAATTTACATTAATTACAACTATCATGTATTTAATTTTATGTGTCTGCTGATGAGATTGGATTACTTCATTTTTTTTCTTTTACTATTTTGTTAATTTGTTTTCAAAATTTCCTTCTCTTGGTTTTTCTCTAGTTCTCAATAAAATTCAGTTACTTTATATTTATCCCTAACAAATTTTGATAGACAAGAAACATCATATTTCTTAAGCA
Source organism: Thryonomys swinderianus (assembly GCA_004025085.1). Taxonomy (NCBI): domain Eukaryota; kingdom Metazoa; phylum Chordata; class Mammalia; order Rodentia; family Thryonomyidae; genus Thryonomys; species Thryonomys swinderianus. Next base: position 300 of record PVIC010054042.1, read on the forward strand.
TATGCACATTAATTTATCATGATTTTCATGGCACTTTCTTCATAATTTCTTTCTTACATATAAATTATAGATTTCCATTTGATTCATAAATTATTACTGCCTTGGATTTCAAAATGACTGTGTGTATTTGCAGATGGATGAATGGTACATTTAAAAAAAATTGCAGGCATCATTCAGTGCCATAATAATTCATAGAGATTCTAGTTAATTATAGGAGATACAATATAAGGTTTGATCATCTGATCCAGACATAGGTTCTGAAGTCCCAGAAGAATTAACTCCCAAGTATGAGGCAATATGTGTGGGAGAGTAAAAGCGAGAAGTTCATTTTAGGTTAAGACAGCAGTGTGTCTAAAGGCATGAATTATAGGGGCCAGGCATTTAGCTCAGTAGTTCAGATATCTGCCTGGCAAGAGCAAGGTCCCAAATTTGATCCCTGGTAACTACATACCACAGAGGAGGTGGCTCATGCCTGTAATCCCAACCCTTGGGAGGCAGAGGCAGGAGCACTGGCTCAAATTCAAGGCTTGTCTGGGCTGCATAGTGAGTTCAGGGCCAGTCTGAACTACAAAGTGAGACCCTGTCTGAAAATAACTAAAAACAACAAACAAACAAATCAAAGGCATGCACATGAAAAATTATAGCACATGATAAATTTTGTAATCTACCATGATGAGAACAAACACTGTGTCTTGGAGAGCAATAAAACCTACTATTATTGGTGTTTTTTGAATAAAGATTGTACTGGGAGAATGTAATGACGGGAAAGAATAAATGTGATTTGGAAAGAAAAAGAAGTAGCATGTATATAAGGGGTAGGGAGTTGTGGATGGGTAGGGATATGGGTGAAAATGAGAATTAACTTCTGTCATACACTGGTACTAATTCCCCAATGTTCAGTGTGATGGTGAGCTGTATATAGAATGTACCAATAAAGAATTCAATTAAAAATATCATAGTAATTAGATCTTTACGACAGAATTTTATTTTTTGTGTTTATTGGTACATTTTAAATATACATTATGGTTATATTCAACATTAAATATTTGTACTTGTACATGGTATATTTTGATTCTCATTTTTTCTCATTCCACTGCCCTCTGTACCACCCCCACACATATAGATATAAGCTTTGCTTCCATTTCTTAATTTTTCTTATCAGTTTTTTCTTTCTGTTTTACTTTCCCTTTTCCCTTTGAACATTTTGTTCCTATTTCACAATACCTATCATACATTTTAGAACTCATTTATATCTTTAGTTCCTCATATTGGAGACATGGTATTTATACATCCATGTCCTATTTATTTGGCTTGAGTATGTTCTCAAATTACATTCATTTTAGTATAAATGACTTTTATCTATCATTCTTCATGGTTTTGTAATACTCCATTTTACACATTCCTAATTTTCTTTATCCAGTTTTCAGTTGGTGGGCATCTGGGCTGTTTCCAAAGTCTGTCTATTACAAACAGCTGCTGTAACCATAGGTGAACATGTGTTGCTATGATATAATGCCTATAATTCTTTTCTGTATATATCTACAAGAGAAATAGCAGGGTCAAATGGAACCTCTAATTCTAGATTTTCGAGCCATTTCCACACTGATCTCCACAGTGATTGTACCAGCCTACATTCTCACTAACAGTCCAGAAGGGTTCCTTTTTCTCCACAGCCTTGCCAGCATTTATTGTTGGTTTATGGAGCAGCATAAAAGATGTAGAAACAACTCTAGACTTACTAATACATCTCATTTTTGACTAAGGAGCCCAACACCCTCAGTGGAGGAAAGACAGCCTCTTTAACAAATGTTGCTAGAAAAACTGGGTTTCAACCTGACAAAGATTAAAGCTAGTTCCATGTCTTTTTCCATGCAGTAAATCAAAATCAAAGTGGATTAAGAGTCCTAAATATTAAAACAGAAACACTAAACTTGCTGCCTTGGAAATATTGACATGGGAAAGACTTTCTAAACAAAACTTCTGCAGCAACGGAACTAACAGAAAGAATCAACAATTGGAATCTCACTAAAAAGCTTTAGCACAAAAGAAATCACCAGCAGAGTGAAAAAAAACAACCTAAAATTTGGGGAAAAAATAGCTGTTCCTCTGACAAAGGACTACTATCTAGAATGTATAAAGAACTTAATACATCACCCTCCCCTTCCTACATTTAAATACAAAATTCAAAAATGGGCATTTGAAATGAACATTTTTCAAATGGAAAAATAAAGTCAGCGAAGACACATAAAAAATGTTCAACATCATTGATCTAGAGATGGGATAAAAATATTTAGATTCTATTTCACTCCAGAAAGAATGGCTGCTATGAAAAAATACAGCAGTCTTTAAAATTAGCTACTATTAAAGTTACCACCATTTTAAGTAATAGGAAATTGATACACACAAGGCTTTATCAGTTCATCCAATGTCTCATAGTATTGTTTTTGTCTAAAACCAAATATTGTGTCCTGAAATTCTAATCTAAAATTGCAATATTTGAAAAAATATTTTTAATTTTAGAAAATCTGGTCATTATAAAATTTATAACATTACATCTCAAAATATGATTTTATACTTTTGTTATGCAGGATTGTTTCTGGATATAAATATATAGCACATTCCAATGGTGCAATTTTATCTTGTCACAGTGTTTTATTTCTGTCTTAATATGTATTCCTAACATGAGCCTTAGTTTGCCACCATCAAACAGAACTCTTTAGATCAAAAGTCCCATAAACCAGTTTTATTGTAAACTAACTCATTGCTAGGGAAGATGGATCAAGTGAAGTTTAAGTGACCTTGCCTACCAGGCAAGGAAAAAATGACAAAATATAAATAAATGAAAGGAGGATACATATTAGGAGATAGTTCTTTTCTCACTCTGGGAAATATAGCAAATGTTCTGAGTTCTATTTAAGGATACCTGATTCACATTCTCTGCAATATTCTCTATAGAAGTTTAAAACCAGAGCAACTTTTGCAATCTCCCTTAAACGTGTTTTTCATGTGGTTCATTGCTCAGAAGGTAACAGCCGCATACTCAGCACTGAGAATGATCTTAGACTTTGACTTGTAGTGATGGATTGTACAGAGTTTGTCAACAGGACAAATACTTCCTAAAAAGTTCATATCTCATTTAGAAAGAATTTGCCTGCCTAACTCAGGAGTTACATAAATATTGTTAAGCAATCTGAGTTAGTGCATAGTCATACATTATGTTTTATATGTGATACTTTCAGTACTGAGAAATAAATATTATTCTCTGTTCACTAAAAAGCATGATTTTCATCTCTTCTTTCCTGGCTCTTGGTGATTCACAGAGAATTCACTTGCACCACCTCACAAACATTAAGAGACTGTACGCAAGCAAAGAAATGTTTTCAAGGTGAAATGACTTATGTCAGAGAAGTTTATGGCTGACACACAAACCTAGACACCACCAGAGCAGTGAAGAATTCCTTTGTTCTGGTTTCTTTTATTTTATCATGCATCCTCTTTTTGGGTGTTCCACACACTACTCCTGGATATTTAAGATTTACCTTTGGCTTACTTTAAATTTCAAATTAAACATACATTTCCCCTTCATTCATCAGTAACTGATAGCACACATGAGATGCAGTGTATAAGGATGAGGCCTTAAACACATCATAATGAGCATCTGCCAACCAGAGGAGACCCAGGGCAAGTCAATGTGCACACCCTGCTGGGTACAAAAATCTTTGGTTCTACTTCTGGTGGTCGCCTTTCCACAGAGATATCATTTCAGTTGGCTGAGGGTGTCTCACACCTTGGTCTGGTTCCTGTTATCAGAAAAAACAGCTGACAGTTCAACTGCACTGGATCACCTACAGAAAGAAAAACAGCATGCGCTGCTTTAGTAATTCTAGATCACTCTACCACCACCACAGTCACATCTTATTACTCCTGAATGATGAATGATTAGTTATAAAATTAATAAGCAAAGTCTTCAATAATCAAATCAAGATTTCAAAGTGCAATAATTCGGTTGACTTAGAGGCTCATGGTGTTTTCTTAACCATTCATTTTATATACAAATGATGTGGTATTTGTATTTGTTGAGTCCATGTGTTTTTCTTTTCAGGAAAATTATTCTTTATTTATTGAAGTTCATGTTATCACAACTGTAATTAACACGAGGTCAGCTTGTGATTTTTTGCGTTATCCTATATATTTTTTGGAAACATTAGCCAACCTAATTTTATTTTACAAATGCTTGATCATTGCTGTTGACATTTTCTTAGAACAATACATTGTAGAACTACTAAATTGCAAAAAAAAAAAAAAACTTCTTTGAATGACTATATTTATATTTCAAGCACCTAAAAACGAATTCAGTGTGTTGAACAGAGACACAGACCAGGGGTAGTTCAATATGGTATAAAACAGACACATTTTATAAAATTATTGATGGCAATAAAAAACCAGAAAGTTACAAATCACATTAGTATTAGATGAATTCCCATTAGTGATTGCCAGTTCTTAAGTGGCCAACATTTTATTTTCTAAATGACAAAACTATTTTTTAATCTGTAGACAAAAGCATGCATAAATCATAAATGTATTGTTCAGCTAATTACTATAATGTAAATGTAATTACTATAATGTAAGTATACTATGTAACCATGCACAGAGCATCACTAAAACTAAGATTTAACCTCTATCTCTTGCAGTCACTAATCCCACCCCACCCCCCAAAAAAGCACCATCTTGACTTCTAAAACTGATTGGTTTTGCCAGTTTTGAGAATCAATTCAAAATTTTGTCTTCTATTTTAATTCATCAGTAAGATACATACTGTGTACAGCTCTAGTTTATAGTTTCCTAAATGATACTGCATAAGTATTCCACAATATACAATTCTTCCCCAACAGTGCATTAATCTTGTTTCAATTTGAGTCAGTTATTACTAGTATTCACTATGGAAAGCAAGTTCAGAAAATTTTAAAATATTGTTTCTAATTCATGGTACTGGTATATTCCTTTGTTGTTTAATTCTTATTTGATCCTTACCAGTATAGATTTCCAAATTATTTTCTTAGATTTATGTTTGTTTTATTTTTGATGCCATTAGCTATCCTTGTTTTTAAATTTAGATTTCTTTTTCAAAATTTATTGAGTTTATTGATACATTTAAGGTGGAATTTATCATCACATTATTATTGAGAATTTGCACCTGCATATATCTTGATTCTTACTTTCCCCATAGCTTGAAAAGTTTTTGTTTTCATTCATTACAATATTTGCATACCCTCCAAAATTCAAGTTGAAATTAAATTGTCACTGAACCTTTAGGAATTGATTAGATTGGGCAGGCTTGTCCCATGTGCATAGAGTTATGCTCCTTGTAAAAGAGAGTTCATATGATACTTAGCCCCATTCGCCATTCCACTGTCCTCCGTGGGGAGCACATTCTACTCCCTTAGCAGGGATGCAGTAAAAAGCTTTTTTAAAAAATTGAATTCTTTATTGGTACAATTTATATGCATCTCATAATCACATGTAACATTGGGGACTTTGTACCAGTATATGACACAAGTTAATTCTCATTTTTACCCATATCCCTGCCCACCCACAACTCCCCACCCCCTTTATACATACTCTTTTATTTTCTTTCTGAATCATATTTATTTCTTCCCCTCATTACATTCCCACACCAAATTTCCTATGGAAATTTCCCACTCTATAAAAGCTGTCATACTTTCTAGAGCTCATTTGCATCTACAGGTGTTCATATCAAAGAGAAGATCTGGTATTTGCCTAACTGTGATCTATTGATTTCACTTATTAGTATATCCTCCAGGTGTTTCCATTTGCACATAAATGAATCAATCTTGTCATTCTTTATGGCAGAATAATACTCCATTTTATAAAAAAAAAAACACAACTTCTTTATCCAGTCTCCAGTTGATGGGCATTTGGGTTGTTTCCAAGATTGAGCTCTCACGAACTGAGCTGCTATGAACAAGGGTGCACATCTGTCTTTCTAATATGATTTTTAAAATTCTTTTGGGTATATTCCTAGCAGGGGGATAGCAGGGTCAAATGGGACCCCGAGTCCTAGTTTTCTGAGAAATCTCTACACGGATCTCCACAATGGTTGCACAAGTCTGCAATCCCACCAACAGTGGAGAAGGGTTCCTTTCTCCCCACAGACACGCCAGCATTTATTGTTGGTTGATTTTGTGATCGCGGCACTTCTTTGTGGAGTGAGATGAAATCTCAGTGTTGTTTTCATTTGCATCTCTTGAATGACTAGTGATGTTGAACATTTCTTCATATCTTTCTTGGCTGCTTTGACTTCTGCCTCTGAGAGGTGTCTGTTCATTTCAGATGCCCATTTTTGAATTGGGTCTTTAAACTTGGGGAGGCTGATCTGTTTGAGTTCTTTATATATTGTAGATAATAGCCCTTTGTCTGATAAACAGCTTTTATCTTGGAATCAGAGATAGCAGGTCTCTTCAGGCCTTGAACACAGGTATGAGGATCTTAAACTTCTTCATCTTCAGAACTGTTAGAAAATACACTTCTGTTTTTTATAAACTACCTCAACTCAGGTATCATGCTATAGCAGTACAAAAGACTGAGACAGCATTATTTTTCTATTAGACTTATACGAGAATCCTTTTGTACTTTTCCTGATACAAATCCAAAATCAGGGTTTTCTTTGACAATCCCAAGGTCTCTTTAGTAAGTACATGTTTCAGAGACTTAAATGTGCTACTAGCAATGTTTGTTACTAAGATTTTCCTTAAATTATATACATTTTCAAGTATATATTTTCATAACATTATTTATCATAATTTCAACTCTAGTATTTTCACTTTTTTTATTTTGAACTTGATACTTTATTTAAACTTTATTCCTAACATAATTAACATGATTTTGTAATTGCTTTATTATCTTATAACATTTTCAAAATGAAATAGGAATTAAATACAATTAACTGAAATACAATGAAATACAACTAAAAACTGAAATTGCTGAATGAAACTTTAAATTTCAGTATATACTTTCAGCTCTTAGAACATGTATTAATTACTGAAATTCTAAGGTTAGTGCGATACAAGTGTTGCACTCTGCATGTAAAAATGAAAATATCCATAGTTTGAGGAGGAACTTAAAGCAATATTTTCATTCACAAGCTGATATTCCAGTTTTAGCCTCAACAACACACCAGAAATTTTCCTTCCTTCCTTCCTTTCTTCTATCCTCTTTTTTTCTCTCTCTCATTCTTTCTTTCTTTCTTTCTTTCTTTCTTTCTTTCTTTCTTTCTTTCTTTCTTTCTTTCTTTCTTTTCTTTCCTTTCTCTCTCTTTCTCTTTCTTTCTTTCTTTCTTTCTTTCTTTCTTTCTTTCTTTCTTTCTTTCTTTCTTTCTTTCTTTCTTTCTTTCCATTCTCTCTTTCTCTCATTCTTTTTCTTTCCTTCTTTCTTTCTTTCTATCTTTCTTTTTTTCTTTCTTTCTGTGGTACTGGGGATCGAATTTGGGTCCTTGTGCTTCCAATGTAGACACAATAACATTTGAGCTAAATCTCCGTCTACACCATAAATTTTAGTACTCATAGATGTTTGATTGCTTTTTCAAACTTTTCTTAAATATCTAAATAACTTCTGCATAATTACTATAGATATTATTGAGAATTGTTGGCATATACACTATATGTTACATATTAACATGTTTTCATTATTACTATTTCATATTTGAAATTTGTTTTTATGTTTATACAACTGGTCTGAGAATGTGAGACTCAGGTACACATATTCCTTTCCAGAATATTCCCTTAGGTTTTTTTTTGATTCAGGCTTTATTATCAACTTCAGTGTTATTGTATATCCTTCCCTTCAAACAGCAACTTCAAATAAGCAATAAGCATTGTTATTGCAACATTAAAATGCAGGGCTCAAATTGCTCTGCCTCTGTCCCTGTATGTGATCACTCCACAGAATATGACAAGATAAGTGTAAAGCTCATCCTGTGCACTGAGTAATGTAACTCATTGTCAGGCTGGGTTCTCAGAAAAGAGAAATTCAGAATGCTTGTCTCAATATTAGAGACAGTGTGTGGATACAGAAGAATATGTTCAGATAAAAATTTACATATGATCTTGTTCTTTTGAGTTATTTTTCCAGCAGTAAAGTTTTATGTTATTTGTAGCAGACAAATGAAACTTTGTCAGTGAAATACCAAAATTTGGAAGTGTTACTTACAGGATAAAAAACAAATATTGTGTAAAAAGCCCTTAACTATGTAATGATAAAATCACAATGGCACAGAAGATAATGCTATAAACACAAGAAAATAAAAATCTTTTCAAAGAAGAATAGCAGGAAAATAACAGACTAGGCATCTCCTAATGTTTCCAGAATGAATGTTTATTCTAAATCAACAAATCAAATATCAATGTTTTATATCATATATAAATTATTTTGCATACTTTTTCAGAATAAGACCAATATCATGATTTAGCATTATTTATATTCTAATAGAATAGTTGAAAAGTGCAGAGAAAAGCCAACCAAATCAAAGCAGATAAGTAAAGATATGGACAGTGAAATATACTGCTATATTAGCAATTTCTAGATTTATGATGAAATAAATATTTTAAGGGTCTTGATTAAACTTTTTATGATAAAATTTTCCTAAACATTATATGCCTTGTTTTATGTGAAAATTTTTTTTTCAATGTTAAAATTTTCAAAATATATTTTGGGTCTTGCTTTGTTACCATTCTTTGCTGTCTCCAGGTTTGTAACCTTGGGAATGGGAATATTTATCTTGGGAATGTTGGAATTATTTAACTTTCTTTTCATTTGTACAGAGGCTTGCAGTTAAGAATTTACCTTAGGGCTGGAAATTCAGCTCAGTGGTTCCAGCGCCTGCTTCGCAAGTGCAAGGTACTGAGTTCCATCCTCAGTAACCACATACAATGCTCGGCGTGGTGACTCACGCTCACCAGCACTCAGTACCACATGCCACAGTGCCGGGCATGGTGGCTCACGCCTGTAATCCCAGCACTTGGGAGGCAGAGACAGGAGGATTGCTGAGTTGGAGGCTTGCCTGGACTACATAGTGAGCTCAGAGCCAGCCTGAATTACAAAGTGAGACCCTGTCTCAACAACAACAAAAAAAGAATTTGCCTTAAATCTTAAATCCAACAGAATACTTGGATTTAAACTTCAGCAAATGCTTTTAGGACTCTGCCAATTCCTAGAGAGAGACTAAACATCTCTTCCATAAAGGGTTATACAAGACTCTTTGGGGGACAGGACTGGAATGTTATGGCTTATGTAAGATGAAATGGGACTGTTTTAGAGGTGGGGGATCTAGACCATGTGAGGCTGGAATAGATTCATGATGCAATGCTAGGTTTTAAAAGCACTAGGATTAAGGATGTGAGTGCTACACACCCTACGTAGTAAGGGTAAAATAAATTTTCTCCATTGAGAAGCCATCCTCCCTTGGAGCCAGCTAATTATTGACTGAAATCTCAATAAACTGTGAGCCAAATAATGCTTTCCTCCTCTAACTTTAGGTGTTGGATATTTAACTCAGCAACCAGAAAAGTAACTAACACATATCACAGGCTTTAAATATTATTATTAATATCTTTCATTTACTGATTAATACAAATCCAGTGTTACACAGCTGGAAAGTGACAGAATCAGTAGTCAGACTAAGAGTGGTTGGGTTGTGAGCTCCAAACTCTGGATAATGACTTAAAATTCACAGAGTAAGGTGGCCTGGAGGTACTAAACTCAGTCTCTCAGGGAATCTATGCCATTTTGTAATTCAACCTCTATTGTGCTGCTTTTCAGAATTTAAAAAAAACATAACCCAAGTCAATCTCTGGGATTTGAGAGAGATGAGATAAAATAAAGCCCAAAAGAGACTTTTTTTATAGGCAAAAGTTGCAATTTATTCTTCTTCCCTGAAACATGTTACTGTCAAGCTGGTTATGATACTTGTACTTAGTTTTTTTGTATATCTTTTATGACATGTTCATTGTCAGATGATAAAGTCTGACTCCTTTGAGAACTGTGGCTGTTAAGTAGGAATGACTAAGAAGAAATGGCATATAAATAGCTGTTTCACAGTGCTATTTCTAGATGCTCATGATCAGAAATATTCCTTTACACTAGATTTTAATGTTTTTACCTATTTACAATGTATACTGCCCTCCAATTACTCCTTTTTTTCTAGTATTTACATTGAATACAAAATTTTTCTCACTAAAATAACATGGTTGTCCCTGAATCTTGCAGCTTTAAAAATGTAGTTTCTTTAAATCATTGAAAGCAGTTGTAATCTGCATAGTCAGGATTTTTTAAAAAATAAAAATAGGGCCGGAGGGTTAGCTCAGTGGTTCCGGCGCCTGCCTCGTAAGTGTAAGGACCTGAGTTCGATCCCCGGTTACCATATATAATGCTGGGCGTGGTGGCTCACGCCTGTAATCCCAGCACTCGGGAGACAGAGACAGGAGGATTGCTGAGTTCGCGGCGGCTTGCCTGGGCACCATAGTGAGCTCAGGGCCAGCCTGAACTACAAAGCAAGACCCTGTCTCCAAAAAGCAAAAAAATAAAAATAAATAAATAAATAAAAATTATAGGAATAATAAATACATTCAGAGTATCAATTTTTCTAGAACTTTAAAATGAGACTACAACAAATACAATATATATTAATAGTATACTCTCTTTCAATAGGAAGAATAACATAAGTTAAAAGTATATTGCCTCTGGGCAAATATGTAGCAAAGATGAAAGACTTGTGAAATACTCAGTGGGTACCAGAAAAATCTAGCCTGGCTCTTACAGCACATGGATGGTAACTCAATAGCAAGGCCAATTCTGATATATTCAACACTCAGGTTAGACAATGTCATCCTATTTTTCACTGTACTTTTTCCTCTCTCTGGGTGGGTGGAGTACAGACACCATGCTTTTGATTTTTTGCTTTTTTTTCTTAAGATTATTAATATCACTTTCATGGTAAAATTGGGAAAAAAATCACCTAGATAGTTGGCATTTTTAATTTTTGTTCCAATTTGCATTATTATAGTTTGACAGAACATCATTTTTCAAAAAGTTCTAAGGCTTGAGTGGTTGTATTTAGTGCACAACTCCTGGTACAGGAATCACTACTTTATAGCACTGAAAAATGCAAATTCTCTATCAGATTGCCTGGTATCATATCTTTGTTACATCATTTATCGTGCAGATTTGGACAGTTACTCTTTATGTATTTGCTTCTTCATGTACAAAACGAGGGAAATATACTATATGAGCAGGAACAAATGGTTCAGTTAAAGAAATATCCATAAAGAAGCTCATTTCAGGAATCTTAAA